>NC_051166.1:151389903-151464903 GCF_013339725.1 Rhipicephalus microplus
CAATTCAAGACGCAGCAGCGTATGATAGAACAGTAGAATCGAGAGCAACTATGTGCACGAGCTAAATAAGTATTTTAACATGAGCGGACAGTACGTGTTATTTGCCACACACATGACCTCATTTAGAATGCCCATTGGTGAATGGGCTCATAGAAATGTCACTCAGCTGTGTATAGGAAACAAGTTACCTGAACCTAAGGGTATCTTTAACTGCTACAAATATGCCTTGTTGAGGTGCTGCACATTTTCTTCCAGAATATTGCTGTCTGAGACATCATGTGAAGAGCGTCTACCACATCAGCATTTATATGGCTTGCCAAGTAACGTTTGGCCGAACCTTCCTTTTTTTCACATTTCGTTTTGCAGTAGACATCCTAGAATGTAAGCGCTGCTGCAGTGTGTGTGACTCATTGTTATGAATTGATTCTGGCATGTTTAACCTCACACTTCTATTTTTTTTCTTGCAGCAATGAGATGCTTCACATATGCCTGCGGTGACGTTCCGCTGCGCTAGCCTGATGGAAACACCAGCTGCGAAACTTGAGTTCTTCAGAATTGGAGAAGTTGCCCTTCTCTCACCAATGATGACACAGACTGCCCTATGCTAGAAATTCAAGATTGTTTTTCCACGGATGACGCAGAAAACCTTTGATGTATTATGGTGTTTTAGTGCTGGCTGTGGTGTGGCGAAGTCTACTTTTTCGTGTGGTCACACGTCGCCTCATAAAAAGAACAATAAAGCATTTATTTTCCTTTCAACATTGTCCACTTTTTGTGTTGGAAGCACCCAAGCAGTGCTCTTCCAAGGAGCTCTCGTCATGTGTTAAGCATGTGACAAGCATACTCAAGATAAATACTCATTTCCCCAAGGAGTAACTGGAAGCATGTGCAGTTGGTTTTCAGAGAGTAACTGCGAACACGTGGGAGGAACGGTAAAGAGTAACTGTTGCTCTTAGAAGAGCAACTGGTGGGAGTAATGGTTGGTCGGCAGGGAGCAACTGGTGAGAGTAACTGTTGGTCTGCAGGGAGGAACTGGAGGGAGTAACTGTTCATCCCCCGAAGGAGGAACTGAAAGGAGAGCAACGGTTCCTCCCTCTGCAGTTACTCCTTTTAGGAGAGTAATGGGAGTGGCAATGCAATTGCTCCCTGAAAGGAGCAACCCCTATACCCCTGTTGCTCCGTTTTGGCTTAGAGTGTATGGGAGCTGCAACGCACGGCGCTTCAGCGAGCATGGGAATGATGGGTAGTACACACATTTGTCTGATTTTCGTACTTCTGGCCTGCTTTTGGCTCAGTGCGTGTCCGTGTGGCTTACAGCTGTCTTTTCAGAAAAAATAAATTAGCAAATGTTCAGCGTTTGCACTTCACAACCTTATTGTTTTAGGCTTATCATTTTGAATCGAGTCACAAAGTTTAAAA
Source organism: Rhipicephalus microplus (assembly GCF_013339725.1). NCBI lineage: Eukaryota > Metazoa > Arthropoda > Arachnida > Ixodida > Ixodidae > Rhipicephalus > Rhipicephalus microplus. Next base: position 151,391,323 of record NC_051166.1, read on the forward strand.
GGGTTCGTTCTTTCCTAACAAAACCGTAACCAGCAATAAACGAAGCTGCAAGTACGATTCGCCACCAGCAAGTACGAAGACTTGACAAGTGTGTGTACTACCTATCATTCCCATGGTCACTGGACGATTGCAGCGCCAGAGTACCCTCTAGTTAATTTTAGGAAACTCTATGGCTGCGCAAGCTAACGTCTATTTCACGGGCGGACGAAGGACAATGAGGCAAATAGCAGTACTACATCGTTGCGCAGCACTCGATCGCTGCAGAGAAAACATATATTCGCTTGTAGCACTGCATGTCCAGAGAAACTGAATGAGGATTATTTGTCACGAACTCGATCACCACGGAAACATTGTGTGGCGGGTTCGCAAGTCCACTGGTTTGCAAGACCAGAACCGTGACGGTGATGCCATCTCTGCTGACGGCCTCGACTGTGCAGTCAACAACGTGTCCTGCGTCGTACATAGCTGCGCCATCGATAAAACACTACGACGTTTCGCAAGCTGTATCTACACATACTTCAGTCAGATTACAAGTTGGGCCAGTTGGTTGGTGCTACAGTGAACTTGTTTTACAGCGCAACCCTCGAAACACAGACACAAGGAAAGAGCATAAGAGAAAGACAAGTTTCCAGTGTTGTGGTGTAAACCAAGTGCACAAAGGTGTAGATGCTGGAGATGGCGCGCCTATTGAAGTATCGAAAGAAACACCCGAACTAATTAGTATCGTATAGCGGAAACTGAAGAAGACGAGCAAGAACCATCACACATATTTTCACTTTGTTTCTAGTGATGCGGTTGGTGGCATCGATGTGCTCGTCGGCCATCTAGAAAATTTCTTGGCCCTGCCGATGGGGCGTCAACTAAAGCAAGTTCATATTAGCACTCGAAAACATTCGTTATAGGTGTTAGTTGACCCTCGCGATGCTGTTCATTCTACAAGGTTTTCGATTGAAGCAGACGATCCACGTACAGAAGCAGCGGCTCCTGGAGCACGGTTTGGAGCTCGGAGTTCCGACGTCACATGTGAGAGGGCGCCACTTCGAAATCTCGAGGCCAATAGGGCATTATGGTATGTCTTGCAACAAGGCAATAACTCAATTCAGTACAAAAAACAAGAGTTACATAGTAGAACACCAGTTACGCTTTTTTCTCTGCCGCTTGTTTCTTCACCCTGCGTTGCATTATTACCATTTTGCACAGTATGAGCCAAGTAGCCCAACTACTTGGCTTACTGTGCCCTTTCATCTAACCTACCCCTCTGTTCTTTCCCACTCGTCGAGGTAGCGGAAGCTATGAAAGATTTTTTACGCTGTACGCTTTCACGTTATCGCCGGCTTAATGAACCGGCATATTTTATCAGAAGGAAATAGGGGCTGTCATAGCATCATTGTGGTTACTAGTAGATCGTTGCAAACAAAGAAAAAGTTACTGCTTAGTGATCGATGCACGGAATCACGGATGAACTCGCTGAAAAGAAGGTGTAAATCAGAGCGCACCAACACCACTTTTTTTGCTCCATTCCAACGGAATAAGTACGCGCCGCAGTGAGTGGCGAGCGAGGAAGATAAACGCACTGCAGGCACGGAAAGCACGCGCCACAATATGCAGCTAGGCCCAAGTGCCAGTTTGCACATCAGTGGCACGCGAATCATGGCGTGACCAACTTCGGTTGTCTAACTGTCCAACCGTCTAACCACGCACACCATCTAGGAACGCCTAGGAGAGCGAGAACTTGGAGAAAGGAGGGGGCAATAGGCAGGTACAGATGGAGCGGCACCGCAAGCACGGCAGGTATGATTACAACACGCACCACGGGACGATTAGCATCAGCTGCCGCGCACGCTATAGCGCCTCTACAACTTTCCCGCTCAGAAGGGAAGGGTTCAAGAGGTTTATTGAGTGTGCCACGAGGACCGCGAACGCCAGTGAAATGAAGAGCCGATGGAGAAAGGCCGGTGCGAAAGGTGGCCCACCTAGCAGCTGTGACCCGGATCCCGTGCCCTGGCCACTCGGGTGTGGATGAGTCTACGAAGCACGCACGCTGCTTTTTCCAGCTGCGGTCGTCATTAACGCGCGTGCATCTGTAGTGCAATCACTGCGAGCTGCCAGAGCACCGCGTGCGGTCGAGCTTTGTCTTGTTCGTTTATTCGTGTGCCCATATGTTATCTCGACTCGAAATGACACCCGCTTCTGATAGTGTCTTCTCGTTTAGAGCGTTTTGCCTTACACGGTGATTTCGCGATTGTGCGCTCTTCAGCAGCCACACTTTCCGCACTTTCACAATCAATAAACAAGCAATACGATGTGAATACAATTTAACGCCGTTATATTAGGCACTAATATGAGAGACAATTAGGCATAAAGGGCACCAGTGTGCCCTCATCGAAATAAGGATTCATCATAAAAGGATAACGTCGTGCTCTACTTATGAGCGACAGCGCATACAAGGGATCGGAACTTCATCCTGAGACATGTCTCTTATTGAACAGTTCAACTGTATAGATAGTTAGACTTCAGTGCACTAAAACTATCGACGCGTCGGACGCAGTACTGTTCTTGTGGTTCTATTTTTTTTTCTGAATCGATCAAAGATATAAATCTGCTTTGTAAATTGTACCTATTTCGTTTCGAGTGGTACTTGGAACGATACACCAACTACCCTTCCAGCATGTCAAGCTTCCGTCGGGGCCGCTCCTCCATGGACTGTGTCCTTGAATTTTCGACATTTTTTCAGCCAGAAAAACGTCGCAAGCGTATATCAGTTGCATTCTTTCTTGACGTGATGGGTGCATATGATAATGTAGCGCACGATGTCATTCTCACTTTCTTCGAAGAAATGGACATTGGTGGACGAATGTTTTAATGGATAAAAGACTATATAACTGGCACGTGCTTTTTTGTGCAAACAGATGAGGGTAAAACGACTGAACATTACATCTACTGCGGCATACCTCAGGGAGGTACCTTAAGCCCCACCTTGTTCAATGTTGCTCTCATCGGTATGGCGGAGGTTCTGCCAAAGTCGGTGTGCCTATCCGTACACGCCGATGACATTTGCCTCTGGAGTGCTGAAAGTACTCGTCCCGGGTGCGTGCGCGAATGCAGTGGGCAGCAACCCTCACAACAGCCTACCTTCAGAAACAAGGCCTAACTATATCAACCGCGAAGTGCGTGTTGATTGCGTTTACACGCAAACCAATGACACCATGCCCTCTTTGCATCAATGGGCAGAGCGTCAAATATGCACAGACGCATCGTTTCCTGGGTATTATAATCTACAGAAGTCTTTCGTGGAACCCGCAATGCGCGTTATTGAAGAGATTGCTATCTATTGTGCCTATATTGAAATTCATGTGCGGGAAAGCGTGGGGAACCTCGATGGCCTCAATGGTATACAGTTATACAGGGTCCTATTTATGGGTCTATTGTGCTACAGCTTGTCGGTACTATTGAACGGTTGCGAATCCAATATTCGGTCATTGGAGATTTGCCGGGTTATGCACTGCGTATGTGTCTAGGACTGCCCTGAAGCACTTCTACTGATGCAACAATAGTGCTCGACAATGACCATTCGGTCAGGACGTATACCGTTGTTGATTGTCTCAGAGCACACATTCGATATGCCTGCCGTGTCCCCAAGCACCACTTGGCCCTTCTACTCTCCGAAAGAGCCCGTGCTACGTTTTGAGACGTCATAGCCAAGCACCTAAACATCATTATGCGAGAATATACGCCAGCTACGGATGTCCCTTGTGGTGTCTCGACCAGCCACAGATACACCTAGGAATTCCGGGTATCGGAAGAAAAGCAATCACTCCAGAGTAGCATTTAAGCAAGCAACACTGCTATTATTACAGGAGTCGTACTTGGAATGAACACAGATGTACATTTATGGGTCGGTATCGTCCCGCAGCGCACCAGGTGCCACTGTATTTACTTCTGCAGCAATGGCAATCAAATTTAAGTTGTTACATATGACTACGTGTACGATATTAGAGCTTGCTCCTATAAGAGCCGCTTTAGAATATCTCGTTTAAGAGCGTCCAGGAAAGTGGGTCATATTCTGCGATTCGAAGGCAGCACTTCTGGCTTAGCAGCTTGCTATGCGTAAGAGCAATCATGAGCAATTGGTACGTGAAATAAAACATTGCCACCATTAAGCTATAGCAATAGAGAATAATATATATCAATGGCTGCCTGCACATATCAGTATTACTGGATATCAATTAGACGATGATGCAGCCCAAACAGTCCATGAAGGAACGAGTGTGGTCCCAATTCCTCTACCAAGAACTGATGCGGCAAGACAACTTTTCATAATGTCTCGAGATCTTACACGCACGTTCTGGTCGTCTACCAGCTTCCAAAGGTGTCAATTTTATGAACTGGATCCTTCGCTCAAGCTAAAGCTACCATCACAACTTTCCCGCTCCGATGCGACACTGTTATGCCGCCTTTGGTTGGGTGTTGCATTTACAAAGGTGTACTCCTTTAACATTGGTATGGCAGACACTCCTACATGCGACAACTGCGGAGCTGAAGAGACCATCGAACACATGTGCAGCTGCACTTGCGACGACACCCAGCGATGCAAGCTCCGGTTCATTTTCAGCCAACTAGACACTATACCTATAACGTAAATGCAAGGTCACAAGCGGTATCAGCGTCGGTACAAAAGCAGCAAGAGCTAGTCGGATGTACGGGCAGGGTCGCAGCAGCAACCAGGCAGTCTTAGCTCGTGCCTCGCGCCAACGTGTCGATGGCGCTGCAGTAGTGGGCATTCCTCTTCACTACATACCATTCTCTGTGCAGAAAATTCTGGGACCTTGGGCGTGTGCCTCAATAGCGCAGAAAGAGACTAAGGTACAACACTTGAACACAACAAAACCGAGCAACCGCCTGTAGACTGCGTGTGCTACCCCGAGTGTGCTCGTGATTGTGTGTATTTTTCTTCCCTTTCTTCTATCTGTTTTCTCGCCTTCATATCTTCCCCCAGTGCAGGGTAGCAAACCAGACTTGCGTCTTGTTAACCTCCCTGCATTTCCTTGCATCTTTATCGCTCTCTTTCTTAGCGATCTCAAATCAATTTCACAATGCTGTCGCTATGCTGCCATCGTGATTGAACCAACCTTCTATTCCCATTAAAGCTCCCTAATTGCATACCCCGGCTTACTTAGTTACACCATGCCTGGCGTTCTAAATTACATTAGCTGGGACCACATACTCCGTTCTTGTCTGAAATTGCTGAAACTTAACAGTTCATGCAAATACAGTCGGAAAAACATATTTTGAAGGTCTTAATAATTCTGCCACTAGTTTTTAGTGTGTGTGCTGGGGTTTTCATTGTTCTCTTATTATTCATTGACCACTCATATAGAATACTTTCTTACCCATATTTTTGTGGTACATATCGAACTGGCACTGCGTTATGTCTAATTGTGAAGTGTTATTGCTATCTTAGCGGTCAATCTAAAGTGAATGTTTTATTTATTTAAAAATATTTCATCCTACCCTACATATTTCTGTTTAAGAACATTCTTGCCTACACGTATACTGATAATGTAGATATCCCTGTCGACGTTTTTCGCCCGCATGGTAAAAATAATTACATATGACAGGCTTTTTACAGTGAAAGCAGTTATATGAGACCACAGCAACAGCTGTTTCTGGCACCGTAGTTGTCTGTCACCGCTGTCCGTAACGACTATCACGCGAAAAAAGAATAAAAAATCGAAATGAGAAAAAAACACCGAAGATGTAAAAGGATTTGAACATGGGCCCTTTGCTCGCGCGCTCAGTATTTGACCACAGAGCCATGGCGGTACTCAAAACTCCTTCACATACAAGCTTCATGTCGGAAAGGACCCGCGTTAAAATTTGTATAATAGCTTGGAATAAGAGCGAAATAACAACCAGGCGTCAAGCAATGGGAGTAGCGTAACAAGTGGGACGTTGAATGCTTCCAGCCGATTACAATGAGCTCAGCTATATGTCATCGTCATCACCCACAACATCAGTGAAGTGCACATAATGCCTTACAGGTGGGTCGCAGGCATAGGCCAGGAAAAATATCGGAGCTCCCTCAGACTCACTCACGACATATATTTTTCGTGTAAGGCAGACTCGTAGTCAGATTCATCAAAACTTTCCTGAGTCAGACTCACTCGGACTCACACTCATAGGCCGGCAAACTCACTCTTAAGCCAACTGAAGCTCAGCTCGAGCAGTGAGTCTGATACCCCTGTCACACGGGCACCCGCGAACACCGTTTAGCTTCTTCGTCTTTACGACAAGGGAGATGCGGTCCGTGTTACACGGCAACCCTTACGCAAACGAAGGTAAACGGAGCATTTCGCAAAAGACGTTCGACGATCTCCCTTTGCAGCGGAACGAGGTACTCTCGTTCCCAGTATCGGCCGGTCAGGAAAAAAAAAATTCGAGCACGAAATTGCCACAGTGACCACAATAAATACATTTTGGCAATATTAAACGTTCTTTTGTGGCAGTACGCATTGATAACGTGTGTTTCTTTGGCGCGGTGTAAAGGGCATCATCCATGCGTGCGGTTCTTGTCGTCGCCGTGTTTGCGTGGGTCCGGGAGAGGAATGACTGACAGCGCTGCATCATTGTCACCTGCTTCGACAGCTGCAGGAATGGGTAATGGGACCAGACTTAATTCAAGGGTAACTTGGGATGCACTCACGAGGGAAGGAAATACAAGAACTTTGGTACACAGGCTACAAAACTAACTAGTCGCCGAGCACAGTGCAATTGTAAACAAACCAAACAAACATAGCCTTAGGCACAAGGTGGCCAGCGTCGCTACCATCATTGATACAATTAGCGAATGTATTTCCCCTCAAAATAATTTTAATGCTTTGTTTCCTTCAGACGTACTTATTATAGTGTTTTCGCAAAAACCACATAAGGAATATTCACAAAAAAAGCACCTAGAGATGAAATTGGGATACTTCTGTGAAACTCAAACAGCGCCGGCTGAGCCCCCTCGCGGCAACTATTGCAACCTTGTCACTGCCGTGTGATACTGATACAACTCCATCTCCGTCGAACCACCCAGCGGAGCTTTACGCTGACGGAGTTCGGTGGTGGCCATGTGACAGGGGTATGAATCTGAAGGAGTCCACGGCAGTAATATACTGGTGAATTTATGTCTGAGTGAGCTTGGTTGAGAAAATTTTAATGAGTCTGAGTCCGAGAGAGTCCGGTTGAGAAAAAGTTTGGTAAGTCTGACTGACTGCGAATGAGCCCTAAGCTCGAAACGTATTTTTTAGTATGAGTGAGCCCTGCACTATTTTTCTTATCTATGATAGGATTACTCAACTTCGGCATTACCATCAGCGATACGTACGTTCACGTTTGTACTTACGCAGACTCGCGCATACTTCAAAGCACCAGCGCTCATACACCAGCTAAATATTTATTGATCAGAGACGTGAGTTACAGAGGAGCATGGGGTGGGGGTGGGGGGGGTGGAAGGTGTTGTTTAATAGCGATAGATCTACTCCTCACGGTACAATGCCAGGAAACGGCATCTGATGTTCAAGCTCAGTGAAGGTCCACGCCGGCGAAACACTAGAGCAGACACCATAGCGCGGTGTGTTCGCTAAAAGGAACCACTCTTCCACCGCAGAACCTGCACCTTGACGTAGCGCATAATAACGCCGCGTAGTAGGTAGTGTAGAAGCGCAAAACTTGGACATTTCGAGCTTAAGAGCTCCTCCCTTGGCGCACTCCCCTGTTTTGAGACTTTCTTTCCCGCAATTCGTTATAATATCACTTCCCCAAGTTCTATGTCGTGGCATGTTTTTCACACACACACCAGCACGCGTACACGCTGCACTCTTAGTTGATGCTACGTTGGCCGGACTGTCGATGTCTGAAGAAGATCCTTTTGTGCCAGCACAGCCATAGGTACTGGTTCCATCCAAGTGCTCTGTGCGTTCGCTCAGAGAGCGCCGACGGCGTCGAAGAGCGTCTCTGTGTTGTCATGTTCAACACGTTGGCTCTCTTGTCGCCGCGCCTAGGGGACGAATGTTGACAGACTTCTCGTTGTCCCTGCCTAAAGCAAGACCACGTTATAGCACGAAGTACTCCCCACTGATTTCTTCACGACGTTTCTCAGCCGTACTTGAATGAACGCGTTGATCACTCGCTTCGTTCCATGCGCAGTGCGTCTTGCTGCAAAGCCTCCCAAAGAGACTGTCTGGAAGCCGCTTCGATGGAACTATAGGAAAGAAAATAAGCAGGATGGCAAACGAAACCGTCAAGTCGTAAGTCTCGTAAGCTATCACTGAACGAACTTGGCTTAACCGAATTCAAACACAGTATTTTGTTACTTTTTTTTTCTCTCGCTCTCTTTCCCATACGACAGCGAACTTCTAACTGGTAGTATACGCATGCAAAGGGTGCAATGGTGCCTCCTGTTGTATCGTGCTTCCCACTCCAGCAACGAAGACAGACCGTGGCCCTAAAAAGTGTCAGGCGGCGTTAAAACGATCATTAGACTGTCACGCATGACGTCAGCCTCGCTCAACGTGAGCTGTAATTCACGCGACTCTAGCGTAAGAGGTGGCAAGTATGCGCAATCGCGACATACATTATCACTCATTATAACGCTCGACGGTGACCAGTATCTTGGCCTCTACAGCCGCTTCGAGCAAAGAAGGTCATACAGAAACGCGACACTAGCCGCGTGGGCCATGCGAGCCCAGCTTACTCAGCGCTAAACTCTGACCTAAAAATCACGACTGGCGAATACCGACATGACGCGAAAGGAAACGAAAAGAAAAGCTAACAAAACGTGGAGCATCAACCCACCACCGTGTCATATAACTCGGCCGTCGTCCAGCGCGCGCTGCAATTAATGTTCATTCGGCGAAGGCCGCTCGCCTCCGCCCCACCGTGGACGGCCGTTTCGAAACGGCTGCGTCGCAGTATATTTATGCGATTAGGAGGCCCAACACTGCTGTGCCGTGACCCTGAGACCCGCCAAAACGTGCTGCATATACGCATGCTTTGCCCACCGATCCGACATTGGCAAGTAATTTTCATCGGTATTCGATGCTCTGCAATCTCTCGGCTCACCCACGTGTGGGAGTCTGTCGCTGCAGCTGCGAGCAGGTGTGGCGAAAGAGTTCACAGCTTGTTTTGGTAACTAAAATGCGCACCGATGACACCATAGGAGATACAGCAACGCATTTCCTTCGAAAGTGAGCTGCTTGCCCCTTTGCCGGGGCGCATATACAAGAAACGGCTGGCATCCACGGTCGACGCCCATCGATTTCGACTGAGAGAGTATGTACAAGTTAGCCTCGGTGATCTGGAAAGTTTCGATGAGCCCCATTTCAATGCTAGAAGCCGTGAGATCGTCCTGTAATCAGTCGTAAACCACCCAGCACTGTATACAAAATGCAGGGCACCCAGGAAAAACTTGTATGCAGCAGCGTACTTGCACCCAAAAAACAACTCGACAAATGAGGACAGTGTCGTGAATGCCACGAATTCCTCTGTATTGCTCTTCACGTGTAGCTCCACTATGCTCCGATTCTAACATGGAAAACGTGGCAGTGGTATCGATATTAGAGTGACAGAAGTGATGCACTGCAGTTGAGAGTAACCAAATAGTGACTTTCAGATGTTTTATTGAGTTTGCTATTTTAGTATTGATGTTATTGCACAATGGGCTATTATTACGACATGGCGCACTTTCTAGATGGCGCTATGTCGTTCGCTGAGGTAGGTAAGTGAATTAGAAGCTCGAACGTGCCTGCTCAGCAGACCCCCCCCCCCCCCCCAACACACACACAAAAAGACAGCGATAAACTGAAGCTAAGCGTCCCAAAGCCCCATTTCGCATTGCGTATACGGGTCGCTGTCAGTTGCCGAACAGTTGATTAGGCGTACAATGACTCCGTGCTAGCGCTTCATCGTTCGGAGTGGCCGACCGAAATGCTTCTCGGCCCATATGTATAACGAACATCAAACGAAACTGAAAACAAAGTACGATCAGTACTGTACCACTGGCAGATAATACTCAATTATATTGAGGGTGTTTCAATATTGACCATGCCGAATGATTACTGTTATTTTTATTATTATTCTTCCAAGACAAACACGCCGTCAAAGAACTTGTCAATAACGTAAATGTTCACAAGACTAGGCACAACGTCCGCCTGCTCCGTGGAGAAGAAAGTGGGCACGCAGAGTAAAGATTAAGAATAGCATGTGGGAACAGCCGGGCTTCGCGTCGAGCATATAGACTTTCCCTGTGGACCACGGGTGCTCCGTAGGAGCTGTCTCGCATTCTTACCTTTTTGCGAGACACCGAAGTAAAAAAGGGTTCAGTATGCGCTGCATGAAAGCAGACGCCCTGGAAGAGAAATTGCTGGCCAGGCCTGCTCGGCTTACCCCACTTGTAGCACCACCACCCCAACAAAGGAATACAGTCGACAAAAGGAGAAAAACTAATAAAAAAAACTGTCTAGAGCATACTGTGTGCAAACTGCCTAAATGGGGTTTAACTGACGTTAAACTGGCGTTACACAAAGTAATAATTTGTACAGTGCTAACTATGTTTGTTATTCTACAGTGATCCAATGTTTTATCATTTGGGCACGCATGGTCAGTGAGGATGAGGATCTTCCAAAATCGGAAAAGTTGAACCCACTGAGAGGCTGTCCATGCCACCATCGTTTCTTTCAAGTGGAGCACTCTATCCGTTATTACCAAAGGATAGTTTAAGGCTGATCGACTAAGTGATCCATGTATATCGCCTGGAAAACTGTCGGGACAATAGAACATGCTTCAACATCTTTGTTATCGCAGCATGCTCCATTGAGCCTAAAGTAAAGTGATATTCTTAGATACAGTCCCAGGATTTCCCCCTACCATTTATAATTACACTCTGTTTTCTGTGACTTGACTTATAAATGTACACATTTGCGTTATTACTATTCCTACTATTACATAAAAATAGCCATAACGACTTCATACTGGCTGACTAAATCATTTGACACTTGATAATGATTAAAGACATCGAAGCAATGAATCTCATGGCGATGATTTTATGGTCAAAGCACAAATGGCCAATATTGGGAAATCACAGGTGTCATTGAGGTTACAGTAAACTTCAGATAAAATTTTGTGCTGATCAAGCTCAGAAACCAGACCGTTCTCACCTTGACATGAAGTGACGCTCAAATGCATGCATGTACGGTATCTGCGAACCGATTATCCAGAAACTGAGATCTCGTCACACCAACGCCGCGGTCTATACGGTGGTCCCACACTGCTATAGTGCTGCGTTCTTACAGGTCTGCTGACTGATACTTTATGCTGCAAACAAAGACGTGGTGGGACACCGCATACGCTAAAATTATTGACCCGAGTGGTAATTGTTTCATGTGGTCTGTAGGTCCGACCTGCTCGTCTTGTGACGCGTTGACATTGCTTGCATTTTGGGGCACACAGTAGACTAGAAGACCACTTGAGGGCTCACAAAAAGCGTTATAATTTACCACATTGTGAAATAGCAATGAATGCATGATTAAGAATCTATATCGGCGAAAACGACAAGAGGGGACATAGAGCGCTGAATTTTTGATATCATGTCACAATACTCATACAAGTATGTTGACATACTTAGAATCATTATTTAATGAAAAAAATTACAAAATGTGTTTGTTACTAATGTGTTTGTGTTTGTCTATAAATGCTGTTTCGGGATACTTCAATATTTCCTGACACCTTAATAATTTCGTTGGATCCCGAAAAACGTAGAATGTGCATGGTAAGTTCGAACTATCTATCATGCCGTTTAGTAGTCTTCGCTATTGTCATACGACTGTCTCCGGGAGTCGAACGCCTGACCTGGCGTTCAATAGAAAGATGCCATCCCCGTCGAGTCACCCCGAGCCACCATAAGAGGAAAACTGAAACGACACCAGAGTACATGCGCTCTTTTTAATGACGCAGGGCCCCGATTTCATCTCGATCTCTTTTTGCACTGCCGCCACCACTCGGTTGTTACCAGCAACGCCGTGATTGCGGGCTTGTTGGAGGCGGTTCCACCAAATCGTCTTCTCCGGCCGCGCATGCGAGGTGTTCCTCGTTTTTCTTGGGAGGCAGGTAGGTAGGCTATCGGTATTTGCAACCGCGTGGCACTTAACGGGGCAACAACCTTTTCGGGCGGCTCGGCTCGCTTCATAGATGCTGATTCCCGGGTGCAAGAAAGTGAGGCCGGTCGCGCGATACGTGACGGATCGCGATGCTATCGGGGAGGAAAACTCGACCCGACGGTCGCCGAGCGTTCTCGCGATGAAGCCACGAATGAGATGCGTGCGCGGAGCGTTATTTTTATCCGAGGTAAACGGCTCGCTGACGAATAACTGTGTAATATTTTTTTTATCGATGTTGTTTTCATACTTCACATTGGAGGAGGAAGACGAGAAGAACAATAAAGGTGGCCAAGACGTTGTTGCATATATGTTGGAATCGGCACAAATCGGCACGAATCTTTCCGCGAAACTTTCATGTGAACGGCGACTTCGTGACTTTCGCTGTTGTATCGTGTTCACGCTGGAAGACTATAGCATTTTTCGAAGTAATTCTTCACTTTTGTTTCTGTGCAAGTTTTTTTTTTCTCAGAAATATTCCCCTATATATGCTACTGCCACTGCGACGATTATGCGTCCCTAATGTTTCTTTAAACTTCGGGCGAGTTGTGTATTGCTGCCCTCTTTTACTCTTTCCTCTTCACGCTGATCTAAAATGAGTACTTTCAGCGTCAAATGCAACCCTAAGAGTGGCAAGCACAGGCAATGGTGTATACAGTACGCGCGATCTAGTCACCACCACCAGGTGCGCGAAGCCGGTTCGGCGGCACTGCGCATGTGCTCGCCTATACACCGTAGATACTGGACGGCGCACACTATACCACTACGAGTGCTTGTCTCTATTTGGATTTAATTTGACGCTGATAGTACACCGAGCCGGGGTTTCAATTATTCATGGCGCAGAGTACACAGCTTCTTTACTTGTTGTTCAAAGCTTTCGGGAAAGGAGGAAAACATTTAGAAATGTTTGCTTTCTGGGCGCCGACTCACCATCTTACCCGCCGCGGTAGTCAAGTGGCTAAGGTACTCGGCTGCTGACCCGCAGGTCGCGGGATCGAATCCCGGCTGCGATGGCTACATTTCCGACGTAAGCGGAAACTCTTTAGGCCCGTACGCTCAGATTAGGGTGCACGTTAAAGAACTCCAGAGGGTCGAAATTTTCGGAGTATACTACGGCGTCTCTCCTAATCATATGGCGGTTTTGGGACGTTAAACTCCACATATCAATCAATCAATCAATCAATCAATCGACTCACTTTCTAAATCCTCTCTCGGAATTATCTGGTCATGCTAAGGAGACTATTTTCTACTCCATGGTGCTCCTGCTTCGATGTGGGTGATCACATTTTATGGTACGTGTAGGCTCCAAGCTTAATTCTATTCATACGCATACGGTAGATATATTGTGCGTTTCATACTGTTCGCTAAAGTGACGCAAAATCATGCTTCGGTTTCCTCACTTTACACGGGCAACGGCTTCGCATGCATTTTCAACTTACACAAATAGTCCGCCTCGGTGGAGCAGTGGTTACGGTGCTCTGTTTCTGACCCGAAGGTGGCGGGTTCGATCCCGGCCACGGCTGGCCCATTTAGATAGAGGCGGAATGGTAGAGGCCCGTGTATTGTGCGATGTCAGTGCGAGTTAAAGAACACCAGATTGTCGAAGTTTCCGGAATCTCCCAGTGTACGACGTCGCTCATCATATTGTGGGGGACGACGCGAAACCCCAGATCTTATCAACTCACACAAATAGGCATATAGGAGGGGCTGAGCACCGAGTGACGAAAAAAAAGACAGACAACCTAACATGCGACACCTCTATTGCAAACAGTGCGTTTTTCCTCACGGCAGATAGCGAACTTCCGAAGGTTTACGACCGACGAGCCGGACTAAAACTGGTCTGTTGAGCCATGTACAAATAAACAAATAACTAGCATTTCTGTACCACACAAAAGTATGAAAAAAACTGACGTTCATAATACGCGAAATGTGCTTGCTAAATTAAATTCACCTTATAATGCATTTTCTTCTGATAAGTAATAGCATTCTTCGCGGAGGAAAGATTTTGGGGCAGACTGTGCTTTATTGTACTCTAGTATTAGCCTTCATGGGATAGTAGGTCACGTTAGAATCGGCTATATGAACACATATTTACAAAATTTGACTATTCTTTTATCCATAAATAAATACACCACAGCAACAAAAAAAGGGAGACTGAGAAGAAAGAAGACCGGAAAGGTAACCAGACAAGCGTCTGGTTTGTTACCCTATATCTCGTGGTAAGACAGTGCTGACTGGATGGAGAAAAATAATCATAAAGCGAACACTGCGCACACACGGGAGTACATCGCTAACTAAGACCGGAGTTTCTCCGCGTACGCCACTTCAGCGCTCTGGCGTTCGATTGGCTAATCGCGGCCCTCATGACTTCAGTGCGAAAAAAAATAAGGGGAGCCGTGGGGGTTAGCCATGAACATTACTTCAAACTGATTAACTCAGGATTATGAAGAAGAAGCAGTTTCAGGGCAGTCCTGATTGTCGAGATGTACGTACAGCTTCTCCAAGAACACGTGCATATATTTCTTAAGACACGAAGAAAAACCAAGCTTTGTCTAGCGGATCAACTGCTACGCGCATTTTGGCGCAGCGGGTTCGTTTGCCCTGAAGTCGGTTGTGCAAAGTAACAGACGGGATGTCTTATCCGAGTGCACCGAATATCGAGAAGCACAAGCTTAACCTCAATGACCCAGTGAACTAGATCGACGCTCAGAAAAGCGCTCCGTGGATCGTGCGCGTCGAAATAACCCTGCCTAAGCGGGTGTCATGCAGCCTCTTTCCACATGTCTAGTGACGTCACAGGGTCAAGCAGTAAACGCGAAAATCCACAAACGGCATGAGCCGGGGAAAAAAATTTCTTTGAAAGTTTACGGTGTTGTGTCAGAAAGTAACACCGCATTACATCAATAAATCTACCAATCGACACAACCAATGGCGGTTTCAAGTACTCTGCTAGTATAAGAGTGCGATTATAACCAAAGCAATCAAAATGACACTTTTACCTTCTATACCCTCTGCCCCGCCGCGGTGGTCTAGTGGCTAAGGTACTCGGCTGCTGACCCGCAGGTCGCGGGTTCAAATCCCGGCTGCGGCGGCTGCATTTCCGATGGAGGCGGAAATGTCGAGGCCCGTGTGCTCAGATTTGGGTGCACGTTAAAGAACCCCAGGTGGTCGAAATTTCCGGAGCCCTCCACTACGGCGTCTCTCATAATCATATGGTGGTTTTGGGACGTTAAACCCCACAAATCAATCAATCAATCTATACCCTCTATTCATGCTTCTATTCTTTCACGACTATTTACTTTCCCCTCCACTCATGCGTCAGCCCGTGAGTACCAGTCTAAAACCAATGGCAGCTCTGACCAAAACGCATGAACGTAAGCTATATATGTGCTTCAGTATATACCGTTGTGATGCTATTCTATAGTGATCGCAGATTTTATCCCGGCCGCGGCAGTCGTGTTTTAATATGGGCGGAATGGAAAAGAGTCACAGTTTCACCTCAAGAGCGAAGCAAAGAATGCGATAGCAACAAATAAGCTTGTGCGTTGTAAGGCGGACAACCAACTCCGTAAGGAAAGCAAATCAACCTAGGTGCTGTCTGTCGAGCAGTGATAATACACAACCCGAGCAAAGCTATGAGCCCTTTGGTAATATTTATAATGATCGGAGGACGGGGACGGGACGTGCATGCTAGGCCGCCTAAAGCGTAGAATTTCTGTCGGAGCCTTGCCCCATCCCCTCCCCTAACCTCATTTTTCTCCGGGAGCCTCCACCCTCATCCCACTTCTCCATGGCTTTATGAAAGGCGGCCTGCATGTTTCATCTCCGCTTGATGGCTGGAGGACGTTATTTACACCGAGAGGTATGGTTGGAGCGAGCCAGACGCCCCTCAAAAACACTAGAATTCTTTATTCTGGTGTCTCTGGCTGTAGCTTAAGCGGCGGCTTGGGCTCGAGCTTCCAATGCCTGTTGGTCTTAGAGGTCGGAGAGCTGAGACGGTCACCATCGCGCTCCTTTTCAGTGGGGTGGGGCGGGGACTGATAGGTAAGAATGGAGGCTCATGCCCACTTCATGTGATCGCTGTCAGAACACTCCTCATCACAGGCGCAATCATTGGCTGCCATTACAGACTTTCACTCGCTCATAAGTAATTCAACGCACGGGGTGATGTTATCGCCCTTGGAATTTATATGGAATCTCACGGCGTCACTGACGGGGAAGGATACGCCGAAATGCAACTGACATGTTAATATAATAGGTATCGCAATGAAAACGTTTGTCTGCCATGCAATGGGTGCCCGTTAAAGGCCAACTCCAGCAATTTTTTCCAAGTACATGGATAACAATAATTTTTTTTCCGTGCGTTCTTTGGCAGGGTTCCATCATGTATGCCAATTCACATGCTGCAGAGATACGCTGATTGCTCACAAATAATTTTTTATTGCTTTGAATCGGCCACCTAGATTAAAACAATTATTGGCTACATTGCTTGTGACGTAATATATGGTACTGCGACTGAAGTGACGGAACCGAGAAGCCAATACAGCTTGCTGTCCACAAGGCAACGATTGTGCGTGTTTGGTCAGCGCTTCGTTGGTTGGGCATGCGATGATCAGTTCCCTCTCCACGTGAATGCAATAGGTGGCGAGTGGTGCTACGTAGCGGGCTGCTCACAATTCTTCTCATAATTACCATACAATCACTGAACACTCAAAGCTAACAATTAGCCTTCATTGCAATTTTATAGTGTTTAACTAGCGCTACCGGGTTATCACCCGGAAACTTCTGTAATATGCTGGTTGAAGAGTGCAGATGCGAGAACCTTACCGTACGGAACCCCTTTCCGTAACGTATACGGGTGACCGAATGAGACAGGTGAGAGGGGGAACCGGTACATTCCTCACGTTAAATACTAAGTTCCATCGATCCTATCTATCACCGCGATGTCAAGCGGCGCCATCTACAAACTTACTCACTCTTTCAATATTAAAAAAAAAACGCCAGGCCTACACGGAAGGCACAGCACAGCCACAGCAAAAGCTACAAGAGCAGCCTTTCAGAGCCTTTTCTAAACATTCATTGGATAACTGCTGCAAGCACGCTTGCTTGATAGCCACTACGGCATTAATAATAAAAAAATTTGTGGGTAGTATGCAGGCATTCGCTATACTATTTTTCGTCATTCTTCTGAGAAACATGGTATTCGCTAAAAACTTACAAGGAATTGTGTGCCAATTGTTCATGCAGTGGCTGACAAATATGAGGAATTATGACTGAAATGGGTATGCGCCACAGTTAATAGGGGAACAAAAACAAGCTTTTGTAATAGGTTGGAGCATTGCACGACCCACTCGTAACGCTATTCGCATTATACGACGACTGGTTATTCTTTCGCTGCTTTGAAATGCTTTATAAGTCGTATGAACGCGATTGCTTTCCCGACAACAAGCCTACCTAACGCAAGCTTGCCTTGAAGTCCCAAGCACGGGCATGGCTGTGGTAGAATACTGGGCTAGCACACAGCGAACCCGGGTTTGAGCTTCACTGTGTCATTGGTGCTAGGCTTTTTTTTCTAATTTCGTGCGATGTGGTTACGGACACCAATGGTTGTGGTGGCGGCGGTCAACTACGGTGCCGTGCGTGACCCGAGTTTTGTTATCATAACAGCTTTCGCTGTAAAAGCTCTCAATTGTCTTAAAACTTAGCGTTCGCATATTGACGAATAACGGCAGCCACAAGCTGAATAGGTGGGGTAATCTATAGCGACTTGGTGCGTAACCAGCCAAGCACATAACTAAACAAGTGCGTGCTACAGCATTGGAGGAGAATGGTGACTCTAAATGACTTCCAAATGCGTGAGAATCACAGCTCTCCTTTTCTGGCAGCTCTGATGGTCTTGAGCACGAGGCACGGTCAGTCACAGACATGGTACGGCTGGCGCAACGGGTTCACCCCTCCGGTAAGTGTCTGCTCTTCACTACTATCACAGCTTTCATACTACGTACGCGCTGGTGGAACCGGTGTGCCTTGAACAACTAGCAGTTTTCATCATCTTAGGGGTCACATTAAACACAGTATATACTGCTTGCTTAGGGCTTTGGTACTGAATTTACACTTTTTTGCTTATTTAAAGTTGTTTTGCAATTCGCTGAGTATTTTTACTGTCAGGTATGCGGTTAAACATCTCAGGAACATAAGTACCCTTACTCTAGTATGGTCGAAAATTTGCTGGAGTTGACCTATTAGCTACCACAGGTGGTCAAAATTACTCCAGGGTACTTAACGATCATGGTATATGGCTACAACATGCACGTCGTCGTCGTCGTCATCGTCGTTATCATCATCATCATCATCATCATCATCATCATCATCCTGACTACGTCGACAGCAGGACGAAGGCCTCTTTCATGTTCCGCCAAGTCAACTCGGTCCTGGGCTTGCTGCTGCCACTTTATGCCCGCAAACTTCCTAATCTCATCTGCCCACCTAACCTTCTGTCTCCCCGTAACCCGCTTGCCTTCTCTGGTAATCCGGTTAGTTACCCTTAATGACCAGTGGTTATCCTGCCAACGCGCTACATGTCCGGACCATGTCCATTTCTTCTTCTTGATTTCAACTATATATGATATCCTTAACCCTGGTTTGTTCCCTGATCCATTCTGCTCTCTTCTTGTCTCTTAAGGTTACACCTGTCATTTTTTTTTTCATCGCTCGCGGCGTCGTCCTCAATTTGAGCTGAACCCATATATTTGTAAGCCTCCAGGTTTCTGCACCGTATAGAGAGATACCGGCAAGATGCAGCTGTTATATACCTTCCTCTTGAGGGCTAGGCGTAGATTCCCTCTGGTGATTTGAAAATGCTTGCCGAATGTCATCTACCCCACCCTTATTCTTCTAGTTATTTCACTCTCATGGTTCGGCTCTGCTGTTGCTACCTATCCTTAGTAGACATATTCTTTTACAACATCCAGCGTCTTTCCACCTATCCCAAAGTGCTGTTTTCTGCCGAGACTGTTGAACATTACTTTAGTTTTGTGCATATTATTTACAGGCCTACTTTTCTGCTTTACGTGTCCACTTCAGTAATCATAAGCTGTAATTCGTTCCCTGGGTTACTCATCAAAGCAATGTCATTCGCAAATCGCAGGTTAGTAAGATACTCTCCATTAACTCTTATCCCTAACTCTTCCCAATCTAGGGCTCTGAAAACCTCCTGTAAACACGCCATGAATTGCATTGGAGAGATCGTGTCTCCCTTCCTTACACCTTTCTTTATTGGGATTCTATCGCTTTCTTTATGGAGAACTAAGGGGGCTGTGGATCCACTGAAGATTTCTTTCAATATGTTTATGTAGAGTTCGTTAATGCCCCTATTTCGTAGTGCTTGCATCACTGCTGATGTCTCGACTGAGTCAAACGCCTTTCCGTAATCTATGAAGGCAATGTATAGGGGTGGTTGTATTGCATGCATTTTTCTATCACCTGATCGATAGTATGAATATGGTCTGTTGTAGAGTATATAGCCTCTATGAAATCCTGCTTGGTCGTTTGGTTGATTGAATTATTATATCGCCCTAATTATATTTGCTATGGTTTTTGTAAATAGGTTGTAGAAAATAGGCAGTATGATTGACCTATGATTTTTCAAGTCCTTGTCGTCTCCTTTCTGATGGATTAAGGTGATGTTGGCGTTTTTCCGAGATTTCGGTACCTGTATCGTCAAGAGACGCTTCGTATATAAGGTGACCAGTTTTTCTAACACAATCTATCCGCCATATTTTAGCAGGTTCGTTGTTACGTTATCCTCACTAACAGCTTTACCCCTTTGCATTTCTTATAGAGCTTTCATTACTTCCTTGGTCGTTACTGGCAGCATGTCAAATTCCTCTGCGCTATTATTGCTTTTTACGGTACCATCCTGGTTGTCTTGACTTCTCTACAGCTCTCTGTAGACTTGCTCGGCCACCCCAATTATACTATTTATGTTGGTTGGGACTTTGCCTTCCTTGTCCTTTAATGCATATATCCCAGTTTTACCTATGCACAAGCTTGCCTTCGCAGCTTTGAGGCTTTTTCCGTTTTTTATCACATGTTTGATTCTCTCCATGTTATACATTATTTTTTCAGCTACCTAACGCCTATTGATTACTTCGAAATCTCTGTTAGCTATATTTTGTCTGTTTCATTTGAAGTTTTCATGGTAGGTCGCGGGATCAAATCCCGGCTGTGGCGGCTGCATTTCCGATGGAGGCGGAAATGTTGTAGGCCCGTGTACTCAGATGTGGGTGCACGTTAAAGAACCCCAGGTGGTCTAAATTTCCGGAGCCCTCCACTACGGCGTCTCTCATAATCATATAGTGGTTTTGGGACGTTAACCCCCACAAATCAATCAATCAATCAAGTTTTCATGGTAGGTCGTTTCTTATTGAGATTTTTCATCTACTGGGATAGTTTGCCATTGTCCTGTCTAGTGACTGCACCACCAACTGTCATTGCACACTCTTTGATTATACTAGTCAAATTATCGTTCACTGCGTCAATGTTAACGCCTGTTACCTCTTTTCGAGCCGTGAATCTATTCTGAAGCGAAACTCTGAATTCCTGTACATTCCCTCTCACCACTAGTTTATAATTGGCTTCTTGCGTGTCTGTTTATGTCCTTGCTTTTTTTAAATGTAGGTGAATATGATCTCTTACAATTCTATGGCCACTGCATCGGATCTCGCCACCTACTTTCACATTTTGTACAATGCCTGGGTGTGCACACAGAATGAAGTCTATTTCATTTTTAGTTTTACCATTAGGACTTCGCCGCGTCAATTCAACTCTTTATTTGCAGGCATCAGATAGAAAAAATACCAAAACTGGTTGGACCCATAGCCAAAGGCTAGTAGCTGGTCCAATGAAAAAAAAAGTGTTCCATGTATCAGAGGGAGATACAGAGTATGGATAAAATCATTACACATTTTTAAAGTGCACAAGCATACAAAATGCAAGTAAATGTATTGGTAAGTGCAGAGTTACAGTTCTTGGTAAACATGTAAAGACAGTTAAACAAGGTAATTTCATGCATTAATATCCAAAGTCAAAATATACATTTTTAACTTCGAGGAAAAGTACTTTTGTTAGCAGGTTTTATCAAACTACTGACAAGCGAAAAAAATAATATTCTTATTGTTCACACTGAAGCAACATCGTTTGGACTAAGCAAGTATTTGAAGCACGGATGAAAAAGTTCTGGTTTGTTTTATTTCTGCTAATAGTTTATTCCAGAATTTTGGTTCTGAAAACTACACCAAGCGTTGCCCGTGAGTATTCCTGGTTGGGGGGAAATTAACATTTCCGTATGCTTGATTTCTAGTCACACGAGAAGATGGGCAAAATAAGGAAATATGAAATGGTAGGTCGTTTATAACTATATTGAAAACCCACGTGGCAATTTTTAATTCATGTATCCTATCATAGGGCAAGATATTCAATTTTATAAACAGAGGTACACTAGGGTGATCATGACGTGAGCGGGTGATTATTATGAGTGCCCGTTTCTGAAGTTTGTGTACATGTTCAAGATAAGTTCTGAACGTCACACCCCATGATTCGTTACAATATGTAATATGGTTGTGCACGGGTGGGAAATAAAAAAAAAATACATTACGTGTTAGAATCAAAATGATGACGCGTGCCTAGACGATCTTTGCGCTGTTTACTTGTTCTTTCCAGTGCAAACTATTGTCAATTATAACGCCAGCATATTTAAATGAGCTGGCTTCATCTATTGAAAATTCATCTATTCGTAAATCTAGTTATTCAGGACAAACCATATTTTTGACGCATTCAGAACACCTTGTATTTAGATTTTTGGGTGTCATCAGTAAAATTGTTCACGAAAAACCATTTACTTGCTTTTTTCAACTCGTTGTTTGCTCTATTTTCCAGATCACAAATTTGTCGGCAGTTAGTTCCATTTATGGCCAGTTTTATGAAAAATGATCTGTAAATTATAGTGTTCTGCGAACTCTACTAATAACTCCCTTTTGGCATTTCGAGAGCCGATGACATATTCTACCACTGCATGGTCTCCGGCCTGTTTCTTGCTACCTTGGCATTAAAGTCGCCCATCAGAATAGTATACTGTGTCTTTACTTTATTAATGGCTGACTCTACGTCTTCATAAAAACCTTCAACGAAATGATTATCATGACTCGATGTAGGTGCATAGGCCTGTGTCACCTTCATTCTGTACGTTTTGTTAAACCTAATTAGGGTATTTGCGGCGCTCACTCATGCTATAGTATTCTTCTATGTTGCCGGCGAAAATCTTGTGGATAAGCAATCCCACCCTTAGTTCTCTTCTGTCAACTAGTCCACGGTATAGCATATAGGACGTGTCTGTTCTTCAGCGTTGTACAAGCTCAATGTGTCCTCCTAACGTCGCTTAGCCCTATATATTACATCCCTCTAATTCTTCGAAAAACACGGCTAGACTAGCCTCACTATAGATAGCGTTCTATAGCGTTGGACGTAGCCAAGTTCAGATTCCAATGGCGGCCTGTCCGAACGCAGTGATTCTTAGCATCCTCCGCTGCGTCGCAGTTCTGAACACCGCCTTGGACAGTTGCTTCGCAGCCGCTGGGTACTGAGTGCCGAGGGATAATACGGCACCAGGGTGGCCAATCTTGCTGTGGTGAGGGAGTGCATTGCCGGCAGGTGGTCACCAATAAGGCCGTACTCCAGACAATTTCTTATATAGTCGTTCCCTCGACTCGCATTATATTTGAGTATACGATTGGTAATAGTCCGGAACAGGCATTAGAACCATGGACCTCTTGCCTACTAGTCTTATTCGCTATCTCTTAGTAGTAAGGGTTTCGTCGCACTTTCTCAGCACTGTAGAATATACTACATAAGTGCTTATCAGTCCTCAATTTCACATTACTCACAGCTCATCTGATTATCTCAAATGTACGAAAGTTCATCTCTCCAGGCATGAAAAAAAAACTGTGAGGATTCGAACTTCTGATCCTGTGAGCTTTGTCGCTGGGAGACGTTCTAAAGCGCTTATTCAGCCATAGCTTCTTTATGTATTGCTCAGTTTGGATATTTGTGCCTTCAAAAATGTCCGAAATGACGAAGTTTTGTTTATTTGAGGAGTAGAAGTCCTATCTTGACGTTTTCTGTCAACTGACGAGTTGCGCGCTTATGTTTTGCGAACTAATCAGCTACTTCTATGTGATTGTTACGTTGAGTGTACAAATCAGGGATGGTTTGAGTGCACCAAAGATAAACGCGAAAAGTATTCTAACTAGTAAAAAATAGACTGGCGCTGCCATTGTATTTCGTTGGTGTTTCTATTAGAATTGGAACTCCGGCAAACTAACATAGCAATAAGCAGCGGTGACTGTTCGGGATCTAGATTCACGTACTAATAGTTCCACCTACGGCGAGCTCAATGACGTGGAATAGTAAATGAAAAATAAGGCCAATGGCGTAGAATAGGGAATGAAAGGGTAAGGTCAGAACTTCTATTTCTAGGGAGTGGCGAAAGACGAAAACCTCGTATGAAAGAAATAGGGCACTTGTGAAACTCGCCACTCAGCGGCAACATAGATTCACATACACCGGCTTCTGCTTTCGCATCTTGTCTCGTGAGCAACTCTGATAGTCCAATCGGCGCAGTGGTTTTTTAAACCATGTTTTTTTAGACCTTGAGCGCTAAGTAAATCTCCAATTCTTCTAAATTCGTTTTTTTATTTGCAGTATAAATGGTTGCAATGTGCGTCTTAATAATTATTTCTAAACAATTTGTGTTGCCTTTCTGCTCATAATCCTTCCACTCCACTCTTTTATTATTTATCACTTGTTTATTTACCCTGTTATTGAGGCTGTTCATGTGCACTGCTGTACAATTGCCAAGGTGCAATTTCGGGGGGCTAATAAACTGTTACTTCTTCTCCAAGCTCCCCACATCGGCTTGAAAAAAAAATAAAGGACCTTTTATTACTATTTTTTAATACTATGACATTTTAGATCAAATGGTATCTAACAACGAAAATATGCGAACCCAGTATCTGTATTTTATATGACCGGAAGGTTTGAGCGCACAAACATGTGTACACATAAACACAAACACTTAATACAAAACAAAGTTTACGTTTGTTCGCATTAAAGCCTTTGGTTACAGACGCAAACATTATTTACGAGGTTACTGCTACTGATTGAGGGCCGCTACTTTGAATTGCTGAATCTCAGCTTTAAAAATGTGTTTTGATCTTTGAGAGTGCCCTTCTAAAATCGGAGTTTATCAGAAAAATTCAAATAGCCAAAACGTTTAACGGCTAGTGTTTATCATTTTTTTTTCAGATTTGTTCGACAACAAAGAGCTCAAGACTTAGTTCATACGCACGATAACACTTATTTACGCCTAAAATTCAAGTCACGCTTATGCAGTCAGCTATACTTTTCAATGGAGGTATCATACTTTTCATTTCCTTTGCTAATCCTATAACCACCCTGTGCCGTTTATTACAGATTATGGTGTTTCGAGACCGCATGCCTTAGCGATGAGGTTAGAGCAAAGTACGTCCTCTATCTTCTCTTCCATCGTGCCAATTGCGACCATTTTGTGGCTGGGTTGTTTTTTAAACTCTCTATTTTGTCGCGGTGTTCTTTCTCTCATTCTCTCTGCCTTTTGTGTGTGCAGGCGTACTTTACGAGTACGTGGGCGATCTAGCCCGTCCATTGCGTCGAATAGCCTTGCCATCTCCGCGGAGTGCATATTTTCGTCGATGAGATAGGTAGCTTGGCGAAGACAAAGCTACGAACGCATCAAGGTCCGCGCACTTTTTGCCGCCAATGTGCGCTCTAAGGACCGAACATCCGGCAATCTAGGATCATGCGCCCTTGGCGGCTCTCACACTTGGCCGTGATTCAGGCCGCGGTGACGGCGGCCGCGTGCCCGAAACAGCGCTGCGGGAAAGCTGCGGGGTAAATGATCAGTGACTCTATAAGTACCGCTACTGCGTCCACGACAGTGATGCCACGCGGTTCGTAATAGCCCGCTGGGCGGAACAACCATTAGTGAGAACGTGCCTATAAAATATCTGCATTGTCGCTGCCTCCCAGCATCGTCCCCTGCGAGTAATCGCGGATTGTGCGGCTACTGCAGTCCCGCTATGTACTGTCGCAGTTGTATTCAGCCACACATCGAGTCAGACGAAATGAATGGCAGTGCTCTATGTACTTTCTATCTAAATACATTCTTGACGTGGAATGCCTCTTCTCATTACTATGCAGAACCTCGCAACCTTCAAAGCGCAGGCATGCAGTGTGCGCGTGCGTGTGTGTGCGTGCGCGCGTGTGTGTGTGTGTGTGTGTGTGTGCGTGTGTGTGTGTGTGTGTGTGTGTGTGTGTGTGTGCGTGCGTGCGTGTGTGTGTGTGCGTGCGTGTGTGTGTGTGTGTCTGTGTGTGTGTGTGCGTGTGTGTGTGTGTGTGTGTGTTTTAGAAGTTTGACTGAATGGCCTCGACAGACGACCACTTATACAAGTGGCAAAGTGCTTGGACTGTGGCCACACCCAGATAATCAAAGACGCTTCCAGATTTTTTAATCGACACAAGAATAATAAACAGTTTATAGTTGTCATTATTGTCCCCTTCGATAGTGTTCAGTGATAAATGAGCACATTGCACAATCGAGATACATGCAAGTATATAAAAACATCTGTACGTGCTCTATGCTCGTGATTTATACGCCCCATATATGTCTTGTCATACAGAAATAATAAAGAAAGATGTCTGATAAGCACAGTAAACAGAATTTTACCAAAACTTAGCCGAATAAAGGCTTGTAATTATATGCTGTGGTTTTATAGTTATAAAACTGGCCGTGAAGCACCTGGTATACCGACGGATAATTTTAGACCACACAAACTTTTTTTTCTTTTCCTCTAACTTTTGAGAACACTGGGGCCGACAACGAGCCGGTGCCATATTGCTCAGTAGCGCCAGACCTTATACTCGTCCACCACATTGGCTAGTAAGATTCGGAAAGAATGAATATTAAGTAGTTAAAACAAGTGTTAAAGAATGAATACTCGCCAATACAAAGAAGTATTAGCAATTTTGAGATCACTTAAACGATTCAAAACAGCTGTTAACAAAGATTGTGTGATTGAGTATACCAGTGAAGAGTGAACGGCCACACACCGCGACAAACGGTAACTAAGCAACGGTATCATCCTCCCCTTTCTGTTGCTCGGCACATGACCTTCTTCGATGTGTATCAACGTTTTATTTATATCTAGCAGGTGAAACTACCATAAACAAATGTCTATTCACTAAACACGACTCCAAGCACACTACTGTACGTGAAGGCATTACTTGTTTCCCCATAATAGGGCAATTTTCTATGCCCATGTAGTGTCATTTTTCACATCTTTCGCGTAGTGTTTTAGACTGTTTTAACACAAAGGTGTCTTATGCCGGGGACCAACAAGATTTCAATGACGTATTTTTCTCACGAAAATGACATCGAAGAAATGCGCACAATCAGACGACAAAAACAAAAAAAAAGTTCCATCAAGGGGAGTTGGACCCCCATGGCATCTGGGTCCACGACAACAGATGCTGGGCTCACTGACCACTTTGCCACAGCCACGCACTTCGTAAGCTTTAACTATTACGCCCATTATCTCTGCCACTGTCCTCTCAAAGCGTTCTTAGTAAACTGCCGTGATGCACCGTGACCACGGTATTCACAATGAGTTATTTATTAGCTGGGGAAAAGCAGCGCAAAAAGGACGAGGACACTAAAAGAAAGTACGCATACACGCGTCGTTTCTGAGCGTTTGTCCCATTCGGCGTGTTCCTAATAGAAGTGGAACTTTGTCAAGATCTTAAACCCTCTACCAGGTAGTGACCTTACTCCAAGTGTCATAAAGCTCCTGTTAAAGCGTCGCTCATCTATAGCATTCATCCATTACCACAAATAGCTTTGCGACACCCACCGGCTTCACCTGGCTTTAAGTCTGCGTTCCCCACTTACGTTTGCTGCGCGAATAATCGCGACACACCATAAAGAAGACGCGACGCACGTTGCATGTCCTTCTGGTCGGGCAGTGGTGCTCAATAACTCCAACATTCCAAGAGCAGGTGACCTTAGCCCAAGTTGGGCGTCCGGGCCAATCAGTCACGCTCCTGTGGCTGTCACATCGTTTTCTACAGGTCCGCTCTCACCGTTACAACAGCTACCACAAGCATCTATGACAACAAGAGTTTGTTCAAAGGACCCCTGACACCAAATTTGGAAACTCGATATGCTGGTGTTGTTTGATAGTTGTATACTAGCAAGGACACCTCTGACCGACTATTAGTAGCAGCGTAGCCTAGCAGACATTTTAATTTGGTTTAAAATAAGGGTGCGTGCTCTTCCAAGTATACAGGCGCAATCGATATTTTTTGTGGCTTGACGTATACCAGGACTCCCCATATGACGTTGCAGGGTCAACATTTGCGGGGCACGCACAATACCCATACTGGCACCAGGCGAGGAGTATTGTTCGAAATCCCTCTCGCTTTGTTGTCGGGCTGCTTTCAAGTTGGTTTCGGCTGCTTACACCAGGAATGCTGTTTTTTTTTTTTTTTTTTGGAGGGGGGACAACCTCAAAGCACCCACATCATTTAATTCTTTACCGCACGCGGGTCCCCATATTTAAAAACAGTCTCAGGCACTGCTCCGCTGTGGGGCGCTATTTCCTACGGTATTTGGGCGGGCGCTTTGAAGTGGCGCAAAATCATTCTGAATTAACGCCGCTAACATCAACGATACAATGCGTTAGAGCATTTACGATATAACTTCGGAATTACCAGACGCAAAACTACAAATTACTGTAAAAAAACTCACAAACTTTCGCTGTCAGGGGTCCCTTAATGATTAATCATAAATGTTAGTCACCGGGATGTAGATGCATGACTCAGTGTGAACGCGGATGCATGCACGTTAAGCGATGCTACAGCTGTTAACCACCAAGAGACATTGTGCAAGCTCCCTTGTATCAATGCACAGTAAACATTAAACTACTTCTGCAAGCAGACGTCTTACATTCGTGTTTACCGATGCCTATATGACGGAGGAATCATCCATATTTTTTGAACCCTGTTTCAGTTTCACTAGAAAACTTGTTTAACGAACCTTTGTTAACGAACAATACGCATCGATGATTTAAGCATATACAGGCGTCGGTGGCTTATAAATGGTGTTTGTATTAATCACAGTAAGAATATAAACAGTCACTTAATTCTGGCAATTCACTTTTTCTATCACTTCAAATGAGCAACACAAGACAGGTGCAAGGAAAAGTGTGTGTGTGTGTGTGTGTGTGTGTGTGTGTGTGTGTGTGTGTGTGTGTGTGTGGTGTGTGTGTGTTGGTGTGTGCGTGTGTGTGTGTGTGTGTGTGTGTGTGTGTGTGTGTGTGTGTGTGTGTGTGTGTGTGTGTGTGTGTGTGTGTGTGTGTGTGTCGTTGATTTACGCAGCCGTAAGCTCTGGATACATATAGACAGAACGGCTGACAATAAGGAACATCTCTCATCTGTAACAGTATAGGTCTATATAAGCTTAAACTAATATTGGGCGCAATACCTTCCCTCTAATAACTGTTTTTTTTTGTTGCTTGGCTTGGTTATCATTGTGCTGGTTTCCCTAAATATCGGCTTCCGCAAAACTCACGAAATGCACTGTAAGCATAAGCTATTCGCCATCGTGCGAAAGACGGTCCAGAACTTAAGCGCTCGTGTTAGCATGAACAAAACCCGCATATATACAAGTAGAAATCGCCTCCAGCTATCATCATCGTAATTTATCTGTCATCATCATCAGTAAAATGAAGGCCGCTCCCGTTTATCACCATTTGACCTGTCGTGCACGAACTTTCATTTTGTCCCTTCGAATTATGTAGCGGGGTATCCGGAATGACAGTGCATGAAACAGCAGTTACACGGAACGGCAGCTATGTAGCGCTGTATACGGTATGACAGTCAACAAGCACGTAACGATGCGCCGTGCATAAACACTTCGACTTTTGTTCCGTCTCGCGAGAAGGTGCAGCTGCGGTGACAGCTCCAGCGCTCGCACTAAGCACCGCGAAGCGAACTTGTTTTGCCGTGCTTTGCATCGCTTCCCAGTCGCAGCTGGCCGGAAGGCAACGACTTCCGCGTTTCTCTCGCACATCCGTCAGGCAGACAACGAACGAGAGAATGGCGCCGGACCAGCGACGCCATCGTTCCATTTAATTTTTCATTAGCGCAGCACTCGGGGCGCTGCCACGGCGTCCGAACTTTCACCCGCGTAGGCGCATGACGTGTTCCCGTTCCGTCCGCCCCCTTCCGCCTTGGCCGCTGCATGCATGAAAACCTCCGAGCCGACGACTCCCGCCAAGCCGAAGGTCACTCGTCTCGATCTCGCGTTGCCGCGTCACCGCCTGTCCGCGGTCCAGAGACGTGTGTGCGGCCACGCCGGCTAGCGAACGAAGGCCCGCCTGAAACCACTACCTCCACCTTCCGTCTGTACCGTAGACCCTGCTTCGAACTTAATGCGCTTGCACTGCCGCCAATTTTCTGCGATATTTGCCAATGTTTTTTTTTCTTCGCGTTCATTTTCTTTTCCGCTGCGACGCGATTCCACTCACGGCAGTAATCGAATCGAGTCCAGACGTTCCCACGCCGGTATTGACGGCCCTTTCAGCGGTGTGTTTATCTTTGCATTAGCGACGATTGTTTTGATCGAGGAAAAGTAGCAGCCCAAAGAACTGAGGAGCAGTCTACGATGTGTTCATCGTCAGCGTTCCCTTTTCAATGTCAGTGGTAACCTCTGTTTTATACATGCGTCGAAGCGGCAACCTTCACCCGTACAGAGTAGCGTGGAGGAAGATAAATGGCGAATAAAAACGGGTCGAGCTTCTTCATCGTGTTATTATACCATATTAACGATGCCGTCCTTGTCCGCTAGCACTGATGGCACTATTATTTTTTTTTCTTTTTATTCTTTATTTTCAGCGCAGTCGTTCAGATTGAAACAACAGAGTACATGTTTATCCTTGTCCTCGTGCTTCTATGCCTACAGTTTTCGTGCAAATATTTATTTTAATCATTCTCAGGTAATTGTGACAATGATGAAGGAAACTTTGGATGGAAGAGTACTTTTCTGGCCAAATTAAACATAGCGGGGCGTTGTTGCAATGGTTATACCGATAAATTCATTTGAAGACTGGGACTGCAGGCGATGACTAAAGTAACTGCCTACCATGGTTGATCAGCACCTGTTGCGTTCTCCTATCGAGAACCAAGTCACGGCTTAGTGTTCCTACCACAGCGGTAACATTTCTTGTTTACAATATTTCAATTAGCAGTGCTCCTGGTGTACAGTAGGCAACTCTCTTTCGGTTTACCGAAAATAGGGGTTGTGTTGACGCTTGCATCTGCGAACAGGAAAGCTAGACTAATAAAGAAAGATACGGTTCACATTACTGCGCTTGATTCGTCATTCCTTTCTCTGACTCACACGAAATAATTAGAGATGAACAAAGCGAACGTGTAAAATCGATTATCATATACACGTTACTATATAGTCTCACGTTTCGCCTCCCTTTAACATTTCAAAAAAATTATTTAAAAAAAACGACGTTCGAAGGAAAATGTGCGTTTGTAGTGATGTGAAGTCGTCGAATAAGGAATATATCGCGGAAACGACCGCTTAAACAATACGTGTCTTAGTCACATGCATACTCAAAACGTTGGCTCTATAGGCACAGGCATCACTCGACAACCGCTCAGCTAATGTGGCATCCCCGACAGCGACAATCTCAGGAGAAAGAGCACTCCGGCAAGAAAAGTTTATTGAGACACGCTGTGCCTTCGGATGTCGCGCACTCTGTTCCTGTTAACTAAATGGTCAATCTCAGTGCGATAAATCTAATCCCTACGAACACGGCGAAAATAGCGACGCCAAAATGTAGAACAGCAACAAGCGCATCATGTGGTGTTCAACGCGTCGCATCTTGCCACTTCCCCGGAAGCTCTGTTAAAACATAACGTGACTATCGCGGCAAAAATTACATTTTTTTACGTGGCAGCCCATGCAGTAAGGTGAAGACGAGGCGAGCGCTCATATATACGTAGAAAGAAAACACGGAAATTGCTCTCAATGACTTGCATTTTTTGGACTTACATTTCTCCACTTTTTTTCCTGGCAGCGCGCCTCTTATACAGTCCAGCTAATTACTCTACATAGTAGGAGGCTTTAATCGAACGTGTCTTACGCTCACACTTGGTGCTCTGTGGTGCAGCTGGGAACTAAGTGGATGTCGCATTTCTAGCGAGTGCCGAGACGCGAACAACGGGCTATCAGCTTTGCCGCAAAGCTGCAAGGAAGTCAAACAATTTCATGCGCATTTACGTTACAGTCAACCGGCTCTGTAGCAGAGCGATGGGCGTGTTCTACATATACTTGCCTGCTGGACAAAGCGTTGCGCACACAAGCACTAGCATAGCCTCTGAGCGGATGTATTAGTGAATATTGCGAAGATCAGACAGACTGAAGACAACGGGATTGAGAGAACGTCCATTACTCAGCCTTGAATTGACGCTAAAAATGAGACAATTAACGGTTAACGGCACACTGTGAAGATGCTATTCAGCTTTCAAATGAGATAGATGTATCAACAAAGTGCTAATAGTTTTGAAGTGTACCCGTATGTGTTTGCTGTGGACGTGCGAGATTTTATATCTCATCGCACTTAGCTGCATTCTACAAAGGGCTATGTACACTAAATGTACATGACCATGTACATTTCGTTTTAAAAAGAAGATTGATATGTTTTGTTCCCGTTATTAACTTTTTCGTGTATGTTTGCGCTTGGTGCCACTTATTCATATTAGTGCCTTCATTATATAACTCGCCGTGGTGGTCCAGTTGTTATGGTACTCAACTTGCTGGCGCGAAAGTCGCGGAATTAGTGCCGGCCGTGGCCACCGAATTTTCGTTGCGGCGAAAAACTCTGAAGCCCGTGTACTTGGATTTAGGTGCACGTTGAAGAACCTCAAGTGGAAGCAATCTTCAGTGCCCTGCACTACGACTTTCTCATAGTCATATCGGGTTTTCAGGATGTTAAACCCCAACGATTATCATATTATATGACTCCATTATATGCTTCCCGCTTTAACTAGCCCAATCAAGCTAGAGAAGATCCTTCCTCGATATCGTCATGCCAGCTGTATTTTTTTTCGCTTGACCTCTTTCCTTCTTGCCGTCCCCAATCTTCGTTTCGTGCTCGGGAGTTGACCTGTTATCTTTTCTCAATACATGAGTGGAGCACCATAGATGTTCGTATATACCTTCTGCCTTGACTGCAGAATTTATGGCCTTGACCATGATTTGTGAGCTTTATTTTTTTTCGTAGCTTGTTACCGCGTATTAATCTCGATTTCCTCATTTCATAACACTTGAGTGGTCACATCCCCACATTTATCATTCGAAAACAAACGCTTTTAAACGCCGAGTTAACATCACCGTTAATATGTGCGACGAAGTCATCAGAGTGGCCCAAAGGCTACAGTATGACACAGAATGCGGCTGCGGCGACCACACATACGGAAGAAGCCATGCCTCCTTTCCCGGTCAGCGGCTGCTCTTCCGACACATGTCTGGCGGCTTACATTCACGTATACGCACGCTGTGTGTTCATCACGAATGGCAGCCGATTTTTTTTTCTCTTTCCTTTCTCCACCCGTGCGCGGAATAAACGTTGACCTCAGGAGAGCCGTGCCAAGAGCTCTTTATTTCTGTTTGTTCGTTACTGCGCTGACGAAAAAGGGCACGCTGGAGCACAGGCCGCGTGATAGACAAGCCAAGGACTCGGAGCGCGCGCATTCCGCGGCCTGTGGTGCGATTAGGTTACTCCCCGGAGGACCGTGTCCACGAGAGCGAAGCCGGAGACACGCCGGACGGAAATGAGGGGCGAGAGAAGGAGCAGAAAGAAATATATATATATAAAATTGCGAGAAGAAAGTTGGCGGCGAAGGAACCGCGAGACGATCCCCGGAGGCCATGCATCCTGATTGCGTCCTTCGGCATCTGAAGAAAACCGCCGATGCCCGAGGAACGCGCACAACACACGCCTCACCGGAGAAGAGAGCGATGGTCGCACTTTTGGGAGCCCGATTCTTCCAAGCGCCGTCTTCCGTTGCTCGAGAAACCGGCGAGTGACAAAATGGGGGTAACATGTTTCTCTGCGTAAATTGTTCCGTATTTCGTAACTGTTCTCATAACCCAGATATACGCTCTGAGGCTGCACACCACTATTTGCGTATGACCCGCAGCAGACTGCTTATCGCTTCTTCGAAAATCCTTGATCGAAAAATTTATCGTGGGGCTCCGATAGACCAAGGCTATATCATGGACAAGTTTTCTCAATACTGGTTGCTCGTCAATACACGCCGAAGAACTAATAATAAAGGCTGGAGTGATGCCTTGGGGTCACCGTAATAACGACTATCTTATTCTCTGACGGCAAGACCAAGCCCAACAAAAATATAACAGCACATTTTAGTGGCATCCGAATCCTTGGAGACTAACAGAAACAAACTCACTAACAACACTGCCAAGTCATATATCAAGGCAGCAAAAAAAGTCTAATTGTTATCAAGCTT
Source organism: Rhipicephalus microplus (assembly GCF_013339725.1). Classification (NCBI taxonomy): domain Eukaryota; kingdom Metazoa; phylum Arthropoda; class Arachnida; order Ixodida; family Ixodidae; genus Rhipicephalus; species Rhipicephalus microplus. The sequence continues at coordinate 151,425,213 of NC_051166.1, forward strand.
GAATGGCACTAAAACCCTTTAGCCATCACTCGAGATATGGTTTTTGAGATGTGGAATATGTGATGTTTTCAATAAAGCTACGTGCATCTGCTTGGTATGTCGCTCCATTTCCTAACACGAACTATACTTTGGCAACGCAAGGCCACCCTCCTTTGCCGACCATATCGTGGCATTCGCGAATAATTTTCATCTTCGCATCGAAATGCCCGATAACGCGTCACGTGGTGAAGGATCAGGAAAACGTACTTTAAGACGCTGCATATTTGCTCAAGTGTAATGCTCGCACTCGCTCTATTTTTCAAATCAAATGTGCACCCACACACACACACACACACACACACACACACACACACACACGTACATAATGTTTTCATGGATGCTCGCTTTCTGGGCTATATAGTTGGTCAATTTCAACACATGTAGCAGTGTGCCGTCCTAGAAAGTTCTACGGGTTGTTACATGTTTTTAAATGTTTTCACACTCAGCTACAATGTGATTTTTGTTCTTTCGCGTTTTTTTTTTCATCTGATTGTTTGAAATAAGAGCGCACTATTTAGACACGGACAGAAATACCGGGACAAGCACTGACTACCAACTGAAAGTTTTTTTCGGAAACCTATGAAATATATACTAATAGATAAAACAGTGTCGTGGCACATACAGTAAGACCAAATCGCTGACAGAATTAACACAACCACCGATAAAATATCTTTGTATGTCAGCCCCACCTTACCTACGCCTAGCGTGCCTTAGAGCGATTACTTAACTCCCATGGCATCTGCGACTGTCCAAAAACGCTATCTCTTTATCAGACAGAGCTATTGATGGTTTGCTGATGCAAGTCAAGTGTTCACGTGCTATTTATGCTGCTTCGATTATTAATTCTTGTGCGCTCATCTTTGTGTTTGTTTGCGCATGATCTTGTACATGTAGTGATGGTCTGTTATTATTGAATGAGCACCGGCACGGAAAGCCTCACATTGAAAATAAAAGAGAAAATAGGCGCATAAATTGGCATCTATTCTGCAAAAACTAGAATAATACTAATTGTTGGGGTATTACATCTGAAAACTATGCTTTTATTGCGAAGGACGCCACGTTGTAGAGCCCCGGAAGTTTTTGACCACCTAGGTTTTCTTTAACGTACACCTAAATAAGTTCGTAGTCCTCTAACATTCCGCCCCAATTTAAGTGCGGCCACCACGGAGAGAATTCGATCAAGCAACCTTCTGGTCAGAAGTCGAGGAGCATAACCGATAATTCACTGCGCTAATTGAGTCAGTGAAATTTTTATCAATATATTCTTTATTCTATGCAATCCCAGCTGTACTGTATTCCAACATTCGCGTTATCTCCTGGATGAGACACTTGGTCTTTAACGTTTCGTTCATCGCACGTGCTCCTCCCGACTCCCATCATCTAAAGAAGAATACTGGCTCTCGAAAAAATAAAATGAAGAAAATTAACATTAATTTTCGCTTCTTTCTGGCTATTACTGACTAGCCCCATATCTCTTTAGAGATACATGTGCACGCTATCCTCAGGAGGTCATTATAATATCTTCGTAGAGTTTAGGGAGGCACGACTCTCCAAAAGAGTGTTAACATGCCCATTTAAAGAAAGTTTTATACGCAGCAAATCAGGACTCACCAAGAAAAGTAACAGGTAATCGTTTTTTTTAATAAGAAACTATTCTGTCTTTTTTCTGTTTTTGTTTCATTTTGCTTTTTCTGCTACTGAAGCACGACTGCACTTCAGGATGTTTCCCTTGGCTCTCCATCCACCTACGACTGTGTGATGATCCCAATGTTTATCTTTTCACTTCTCATATCTTTTGTGCCCCATCATTCGCCGTGATTGCGAACAAACACACACATCTCTCTCTCTCTCTCCCCCTTACCAGAAGCCACAGGAAAACATCACCAGACATCAGCCTGCGAGTGTAGTTCTACCTCACCTTCTCATTTGGGAAGATAAAGGTTTTCATAGCTAGTGGTGAAGGAATAAACGCAATAAAGTCTGTGGAAAAAAGCTGCGTTAGTGACGCTAATTTTATATTGCAATCGGAGGCTGAAAATAGGGCCGAATGTTTCTCTGAGATAAGGCTGAACCAGACCTCGGGGCAGTCGTAAATTTGAGCAGCACTATTGTAAGCGGAACATATCGAAGCTTAGCCGTGTACCTTCTGGCACCTTCTAAAAAAAAGCGACTTACCAACATACACTCGCACAAACATATATTCGTTTTTCTCTTTCAATTTTTTTTCTTTTCTTTTGTGCACTTTTATTTTTCTAGAGTTCAGGTGCCATGAACGTATGTAACAGCTTGCGCTGATATGAATGCCATATACGGGAACGACGAGGTCATATTGAAGTTATGGTGTCTGTAAGAATAACACGACGAATCGAAGCATCATGATTCATGGCATACTCCTCACACAAAACACCCACGCGCACACACACGAATATCTATATATATTTCCGTCCCGATATACAGTGCCAACCCAGCGAAAGTCTTTATTCGTTATTCTATCGGGAACCGGGCGGGAGATCTTTTTTCTCACCGTATATATACATATATATATATATATTAATATATATATATATATATATATATATATAATGAGATAACAGACAGTAATGCCAAGGAATGTACAGGGGAAGTTATTAGAACCAATGGAATGTAAATAAGAAGAAAGAAAAGTGGATGAAAAAATAACCAGCCGTGACCTGCTCATGGCTGGTTATTTTTTCATCCACTTTTCTTTCTTCTTATTTACATTCCATTGGTTCTAATACCTTCCCCTGTACATTCCTTGGCATTACTGTCTGTTATATCTCATTATTATTGTGTTAGAACACGGAAAACGAGCCCTTAGGTAAACACTTCTTTCTCTTGTATATATATATATATATATATATATATATATTATATATATATATATATATATATATATATATATATATGTATATATATATATATATATTATATATATATATTATATATATATAATATATATATATATATATATATATATAATATATATATATATATATATATATATATATATATATATATATATATGCCTTCTTCGTGGGATACAAGTTAAATGGCGCAAGTTCCATAACCCTTAGCAGAGGGCTACCCTCACAGTTTGGGGACCAAAAAAAAAAACGAAAGAAAACGATGTTACGAGGCAAGCGACAACCACGAAGAAGAAGAAGAATGGAACGACGGGGAGCCGCCGGAAGCGGGCGGGTGATCCAAGTATTGTAATTAGGAGTAAATAAAACGCGCCGCCAGAGGAGGCGACAAAATGAAAAGGGGGAAAGTGAAGAATATTGCCGCTTTCTCGCAACCCACACATGCATTGAGTTATTAAAGTTCAGGCGGTTTGGCGGCTGGCCCGCGGTGCCGGGCCGTACACATACAATGAGATACATACGACCCGCTCCAGGTTTAGGAAAACATTGGCCACGTTACAAAGCTAAACGTGTCTTCTCCCCCTCTCCACGTCTCCTCCTTCCAGCAGAAAATCGCTTAAACAGTAATACTCAAAATAAATGAATTGATATTCTTTAAGGGTTGAACAAACAAAAGCATAAAGAAAAGAATAAAAAATTTAGAAATAAAAAACAAACGTGGAAAGAAAACTTATAAAACTAACACGCGCCGGTTGATGCACGTAGCATCGAATTCGTTCATTTACCCGCACTAGATTTATGTTTTTATGTGTGAGGATTCGCGTATGTGCAAATAAATTAATTGGTTAATTCACTTCCTGTGTTCTACGAGACTTCGCGGAGGCACGTCAGTCGCACAGGGCTCACGTTGATTCTATGGACGAGTGATCTGGATTTTTTTATGAAGTATGACTCCTGCTGTTCTCGCTCCCGCGGGTTCTAGAAGCCGGATTGTAGGAGAATGACACTTACGCACTTGAAGGAGGGACCGCAAAACGAGAACGGCAAAATTAGGGAGACCCTTTACGTGTGCCCTGTGGTTATTGAAGCGCGAACGGAACGTGGTTTTCGTCTGTGCGATATATTCCCTATGCACACCTCACAACGAATCTTATAAACTACATTGTCTGAGTCACAGTCAAGGTCGTCTTTAATTTTGTACACAAAGTCTGAACAGGAGGCTTCGGCCGTATCTTTGGTCACCATGTGTGTGTACACCCTGCAACGAGGTTTTTCCGCACGGTCTATAGCCCTGATAGTGGTCGGATTTGTGTGTTTTTGCCCTGACCAATAAGTCTCTCAGGTTTTTATTACTTCTGTAGACCACCTTGGGGGGAGTCTCACAAACGGCAGAGGCGACTACTCTGTTTAAGTATGTTGAAGTGGCGACTTAGTATAGAATTCACCCGAGGGGCGGCGGCGCAGTATGTGAGGATTAAAATTGCCCCTGAAGTTATATCATCTTTATTCCCACCTTTTTCTCCCATTGTTGATTCTCGGTCCAAAGAGCGAGCGCGCTCAATTGCATTGTCAATTATTTTTTCGGGGTACTTTTGACGCAAGAAGGCTGTTCTCAATTCCTGTGCGTTGGTGTCAAATTGCGTGATTTCAGAGCAAATTCTTCTGTATCTGTGGACTTGAGAGTAAGGAACACCTGTTTTGCAGTGAGGGGGGTGGCTGCTGTGGAAATGCAGAGACTGTTCAGTTGGTTTTCTATACAGGGAAGTAGAGATGGTGGTGCCACTGAGTGATGCAGCGACATCCAGGAAACGAACACTCTTCTGCGAATACGCGTGCGTGAATGTTATCGAAGCATGCAGGGAGGGGAAACCAGAAATGAATTTGGGAAGAATATGCTCATCATCAGCCCACACGAAGAATATATCATCGAGGAAGCGTCGGTGGAATATCGGTTTGAATGGAGAAGTTTTGAGAAAAGGAATCTCTAAAGAAGCTATGAAAATATTTGCATATTTTGGGGCCATTTCGGCTCTCATGGCAGTTCCGTTCACTTTTAGGTAATGTTTTGGTTGAATTCAAAGTTATTATGTTTAAGTACAAGATTAGATTTGGGTGCACGTTAAAGAACCCCAGGTGGTCGAAATTTCCGGAGCCCTCCACTACGGCGTCTCTCATAATCATATAGTGGTTTTGGGACGTTAAACCCCACATATCAATCAATCAAGATTTAGGAGCACCTTCAAAGCGCTTTCGTCGAACTACTCGTCGATTTACTTTTTCCATAGGTGTCGATTGTGGCAGCGATTCCTTCATTGTGGGACATGCCGGTGTACAGTGATGAGACATCCATGGTGGCCAAATAGCATTCTAGAGGTACTACAAGTTTTGAGACTTCTCGAAGGATGTGACTTGTATGTTAAACTTATGTTGGGAAATAATTCTGGGATGTACCTAATGAGAGAATCAATAAAGTTAGACATTTTTTCAGTGGCAGCGCCGTTGCTCAAAACTATAGGTCTTAGCTTCCGCCCGACCTATAGTTTCCAGCAAGTGAACGGCACTACCTACAAGAAACATTACCTACAAGTGAACGGAACTGCCATAGGAACCAAAATGGCTCCAAATTATGCAAATACTTTCATGGCACCTCTAGAGATTCCTTTTCGAAATTCTCCACTCAGACCGATATTATACCGACGCTTCCTCGATGATATATTCTTCATGCGGGCTGATGGGAAGCATAATCTTTCCAAATTCATTTCTTATTTACCCTCCCTGCATCTTTCGACAACATTCACGCAGACTTATTCGCAGAAAAGTGTTCATTTTCTGGATGTCACTGTATCACTCAGTGGCACCATCTCTACTTCGCTTCATAGAAAACCAACTGACCCCCAACAGTATCTACATTTCCACAGCAGCCACCCCCATCCCTACAAAACAGGTGTTTCTTGCTCTGAAGCCCACAGATACAGAAGAATTTGCTCTGAAATTACACAATTTGGCACTCACGCACAGAAATTGATAGTACTGCGAAAAAAGTATTGACATTGCAATTGAGCGTGCTCGTTCTTTGGTCCGAGAAGTAACAATGGAAGAAAAATGCACAAATAAAGATATAACGGGGGGGGGGCAAATTTAATCCTCACATGCAGCGCCACCGCCCCTCGGGTGAGTTCTTTACTAAGCCACCACATTAACATTCTTGAAGTAGTCGCCTCTCTGCCGTTTTTCAGGCTCCACTCAAGGTGGTGTACCAAATAAATAAAAACCTGAGAGACTTACTGGTCACGGCAAAAACACACAAATTCAACCACTATCAGTATTGTAGGCCGGGCAGAAAACCTCGTTGCAAGGTGTAAGCACACATGGTGACCAGAGATACGGCCGAAGCCTCCTGTTCAGACTTAGTATACAAAACTAAAGACGACCTTGACTGTGACTCAGCCAATGTGGTTTATAAGATTCGTTGTGAGGTGTGCAAACAGGAATATATCGGACAGACAAAAACCGCGTTCCGTTTGCGCTTCAACAACCACAGGACACACGTACAGGGTCTCCCTAATTTGCCGTTCTCGAAACACATCAACTTGCCTGGTCACTCTTTCGAGCGCATAAGTGTAACGCTCCTACAATCCGGCTTTCAGATCCCATGGGAGCGCCAAAAGTGGAAGTCATACTTCATAAAGAAATCCACGTCACTCGCCCATAGAATCAGCGTGAGCCCTGGGCGACTGACGTGCCTCAGCGAAGTCTCGTCTCGCCATTTCACTTGTATCCTTCGAAGAAGGCTGAACTACCAGCCGAAACTAGCTGTTAGGATTAAAAATAAATAATTGTTTTGTTTCCTATACTGCAGTACTCTTCAAGTTATATATATATATATAAATATATATATATATATATATATATAGTATATATATATATATATATATATAATATATATATATATATATATATATATATATTATATATATATATATATATATATATATATATATATATATATATATATATATATATCACTCATCCCCTGATGAAGGAGGACCCCTCCCGAAACTGTTGGGAAATGAATATATTGTTGACAACGCTCCCGTTGTGCCATATCCCATACCTTCACGAAGACTAACTGGCCCATTGAATTATTACTCCCACAGTATATATATATATATATATATATATATATATATATATAATATATATATATATATATATATATATATATATATATATATATATCTATATATATATATATATATATAATATATATATTATATATATATATATATATATATATATATATCGCTGAAGGAAAACTGTGGGACCAAATTTAGATATATTTCATCAATTGTTTCATCACGAGCGGAATGGTCCGTGATAATAGCGTTTCAGTCCTGACATCTGGACTGGAGCAGTGTCAAACGAGATCACCAAACGCCAAGTCCGCTAACGAAGCATTTGCCAACGAACGCCTATACTCGATTTATTTCAACCGACCCGAACGTTAAGTAAACGTCACATTCTTCGTCAGGTCCTATCTTTCGTCCTCCGGCTTCTATAATTAGGCCGCTTTCACTGCTACCTAAAGCTAACTTGACGTCAATAAAACGAATGTCCTACTGACGTGAGCACAAGTACAGTTATCAGAGTGTACGAAGATTTCCGGGTGGTACTCGTTGGATTGCTTATTTCGCTTCCTTCGAGCCCGAACAGTTTACGCAACGGTCTTAACGGAGACATCTGTTGATTTTCGGTTAGCGCTGCAGCACGGCCGTTATACCATCCCCTAGAGCAAACTTCTGCACCAGAGAGGGCTGCGGGATGACGTCGTCTTGCCTGCGGGACAAATTGGCACCATACAGAGGAACTCGGCACTCGAGCCCCGGAGTGAGCCGTAGACAGGGTTTTTTTTTTTCTCTGCCATTACATATGCGAAACTACGCAACTGTACGACGATTCCATTTCGAAAAGAACGCAGGAATGGCATATTTGGAATAAGAAAAAAAAAAACATATTCCTTCGTTTCTGCCTTTCCTTGCGTGAAATGTGGACCCAGCTTCTAATAAGACGACTGCAGTTTCCAGCTTTGACTACCTGATTTTTCTTGTTTTAATGCACATTCCAGAACGTTTTTGCCCCCGGAACTCAATTTCCGTAATTTTCCGCCTCTCAGACCGCATGCAGAGCACACATCTGAGAGCGAAAAACCCAACTTCTCATCCCGGACTTGATCAACGCCTCAACTTAACCACGTGAATTTCTGTTCATCTCTTTCATTTTTCTTCTTCCCCTTCTCGAACTCTTTTTTCTTCTTCGTCACTTGAAGTTCCACAATTACCGGCGTAGGCCGAAAAGCGTAAAAAAACATTATCAGCTGCTTGAGAAAGGGGGAGAGAGAGCGGCCGGCTGTCTGAGGAAACAGGAATCGCAGAAAGCAAACAAATCTCGAGTAGGAGAAGGGTGCTTGTGAGCCCCGAATTTCCTGGGTGGCGTAATGACGTCCGCGAGGGCGAGCCAATGAAAGGGAGGAGCGAAATGAGGCAAGATAGAAAAGGAATTGCGCCCAATGCAATCACGTCGATCAGAGCCAAAATTTAGGCAGGCATTCACTTCGCGTATCGCCGTTCTCCGAGTAATGCTCGGTGGGTTTTCAATTAGGGCCGCCCCTGTGCCACTGGTCGCGCGCGCTCGGAACATCGACGACGCGACACATGTCGGCGATGCCTATACACTCTCAAAGAAAAAACCGCGAGGGTGCGGCAGCTGTTCCTTATTGCTCCAAATAATGGCCCGGCGAGGTATACTGCGGCGGCGCAAGCTGTCGTGACCCCCACCGATTGCGATCGGACAACGCCGATGCTTATTAACGTCCGCAGCGGCCGGAGCCTGGAGATCAGACGCCCATGAACGCTCGGCGCCTCGCCCATCCCTTCCTGTGCAGTTACGCGCAGCACCCTTCCGAGGACGTAAACCTCGAACATGAACGCCTGCTGGTGACAATTTTCTGAGCAGTCTCTCAAATTCCTAGTAGCTGGGACAAACTAACTTCGAAGAAGGGCCCAACGCGCGTATGATCTTGCTTATCACGAGACAAAAAAGGGGGATATACAAATGTTCTTACTTCTTTTCTGTATTTCTTGTTTTCTTTTTGTTCGACAAATCCGATGGAGACGTAGGTTATGCGGCCACCGGGCATACCTTACAGGCGTGCCACTGAGCTTTACCGCTACCACATATTTCAAAGTGCACCCAGTGAAACTGAAGCGCGAAGAAAGCCGCTTTTCACGGAATCCAGTAAAGTGAGAATGAGGACCTGAGACAGCCAGCGAGCTGTACACAACTTCTGTACAACGCGCGCAATGTAAGCGAGTGCACGCATTTACTATGGCTATCGAGACACATGTAAGGGAGGTCCCTGGAACTCCAAACGTGCCAGCTTGAGCGAATGAGGGTCCCGGAATGGCCATCGCCGGGCGGCCGCTTCAATTCGCGTTAATGAACGCTCGATATCGGGGCGCGACGCTCTTCAATGCCTTGTATACGCGTGCATCTTCCCCGAATGTAGACGCGACCCCGTAATAGCCTCCTGCGGAGGGCGGGCCATCAACACGCAGGAGCGCTATACATTAAGCAGGACCCTCTGTGCGAGCGAGCGGGACTGATCTCCCGGCGTTGATTGAGAGGCGACAATGGACGCCATAGCCGTGCGCCAGCCCGGCGAAGTGGACACAGTGCCATGAAGACTCTCCATGTCTATCCGACGAAGTTCATTGTAGAAGAGGGGAAAAAAATGACACAAAACTCTGGTCTGCGGTGAAATGGTCGGCTATAGCTAAGCTCTGTCTGGAGTGTTATAACTCATTCGTTGGTGATATGGCAAACTTTTGCTTATCTTCGTCTCGAACGCAAAAAATTCTGGAGGTCAAGGGCGTACGCGTGCGGAGGGTGGTTCTGCATTAAGGCTGGACAAAGTTTTGCCCCCCCCCCCACCCCACATTTACTTCTACTTCTTTTCTTATTTCCGACCACGAGAGCTCTCATTGAATACACCCACACATTCCCGTACTGCGCCAAGAACGATATCAATGTTTGTAGTTGATTCCCATAACGACCATCGCACCGTCGTCGAGGTGAGAGATGGTACGGCGAACGAAGAGCCGTCAACTGGAGAACCACTGCTACGACGAGGTGCATTTCGTTTTCTGGCGCTCATGCTTTATCTCACCTACTACAGAACAAGCACTTATTCGACATTGTTCCCTGCTTGAGTTCTTTTTTTTTTTTTAATACGAAAGTGTTTTATGCCGGGGTCCACCACAGCTCCGCTGACGTATTTCCGCTACGGATACGATATTGCGAAATACTATATGCAAACACTTTGCTATGTGAAAAAAAAAAAAAAACGATAAGGAAACGTTCTGTTGCGGGGCATCGAACTAGCGACCTCACGTTCCGCAGCGCAAGCCACTAAGCCACGGTAGCCATTTATGTACACTATGCGCAGTTAGGCAGTCCTCAGAGCTCTTCAACTTCCGCGTGTTTTCGTCATCAGCGGCGAGATGGCGTGAGACGTTCTCGCGTTGGGCGCACTCTCAAAGTCGTTGCCTCTCGTGTTTCGTTGAGACCCGTGCTGCCGCAGCCCCGTTTACGAAAGGAGCCCGCTGCTCACATACGGAGAAGTAAAATTGAGACAGTTGCTCGTGCTTGTCGGGTCGTGCGTCTTTCTTTTTGTCTGAACAGCAAGCTTTAGGTGTCGAGCTGAGACCGTTAGTCTATGCTCGTCTTGTGTATGCCCATTTCATGTGTGCTTTCCACTTGAGGTTCGCGCTCCGAGTTTCGACCTGCTTGCCGTTTTTCGCGTGGCTTCGCAATTTGTTGCTGTAGCATTCATTCATTCACCCTTGTAACGAAACAATGCACAATAAATGCTCAGCTACCTTTTTTTAAAGACACGTTTCACTTTCGTGTTACACCGATTCCTGGAAGGAGGCAAAAGCCACGTTTTTTTTAATCGTTGTTGTTTTTGTTTTACAAAACACTTTGTAGATCCGGCTCAATTTTCAGTGCACTAAATAAAAATGCATGGCTTGGTATAAAAGACCTGTCATGTTTACGATGCGTTCCGTCTTTGATCAATTTGCGTTTGACAATATTATATGCTTTCGATAACTTTTACACGCAGTTATCATGAGCATCCAATTGTGTTCGCATATTAAAACTCGTTGTTGGGATAGTTGGTAATTCACCATAATGTAGGTAAATTGAGCGCAACTTGGTGCGTGCCTCTCATGTGGAAGAGCAAGTGAATGCGCGAGTGTTTGTGTGACAGCCAAGTTGCGCTAAATTTACTTACATTATGTTAGCATGATGCTTTTTTCTGAAAAAAAAAAATCGGCAGACACAATGGACCAGGGGATTTGATGTTATGCGAAGCAGGCGAAGAGAACGTGTGAGGAGCGTAGTGCTTTTATTGAATGTAGAGTTGCAAAATTACGCTAAAGATATCAACAAATTTACTCACAGACATATGTGTGAAACAGTCGCATATCTTTTTATATAACCAATCGTTTACAGTTGCGCAATGAAGCCAACAGCAACGGCAATATTACCGACACCAGGAGCGGTAAGCTGATATGTAGCGCATGTGCTTGCTGCAGGATGGTAGCCCTGGATAGTGTGGCGTAGACCAACTTAGGTCAACGGCGCTTAAATACAATTGACGTTACCACGTCGTTTTGAAAAAGGAAAGGTCTTGACGACGTACTCGAGGGAATTTTCACGCTAACGTCATTACTATAGCCAGACATTCATCAAATCCTCTATACTCTCCCACACCAGTTCTGGTCTAGCAAGCTAACCAGGCGATCACGCGAACACCCAGACGTAGGCGACTAGATAGATAGATAGATAGATAGATAGATAGATAGATAGATAGATAGAAGTAGATAGATAGAAGATAGAGAGATAGATAGATAGATAGATAGATAGATAGTAGATAGATAGATAGATAGATAGATAGATAGATAGATAGATAGATAGATAGATAGATAGATAGATAGATAGATAGATAGATAGATAGATAGATAGATAGATAGATAGATAGATAGATAGATAGATATAGATAGAGATATAGATAGATAGATAGATAGATAGATAGATAGATAGATAGATAGATAGATAGATAGATAGATAGATAGATATGCTTTATGTGACTTCAGTTTGCTAAGAAATGTGTCACATTAAAGAAAAACACAGCGTTCCTCTAATACTTTCGTACGTCATCTCACGCTTGGTGCGTATTTCAACGTGAGTGAAGGCATGCTCAACGTGCCAGAAAAAAATATGTATACGCTTTCGAAAACATGATACGAAGAACAAGACACACGTTGGAGAGAACCACGCGGTCACACAGAGCGCCAACTGCCAACTGATTTATTAGAATGGAGATGGGGAGCGGTGCTGTCGCAGCGCACGTGCAATGGAAGATATTCGACGTCACTTTGAAAGGTTATCTCTTCAGTTACAAGTGTGCTTAAAGAATGTGCATTCGGGTATCGTGCAAAGTGATTTCGGTATCGCTCTAACACATTACATTTCTGTGTGATGAAGCGTGCCTCAAGATAGAGTCCACGAACAGTTTTATTATCGCTCCTGGCCAGCATGGCAGTGCATGTGAAGTATGGCTTACACGCGCATGCAGGCATTGCGATTTGTGTTTTCAACCATCCCGGATTTCATGGTACTAGACATGTTCCGACTTTTCATACACCTTCCCGAGTGCCACGCCGACCCTGCGAGGACAGCTATATGTCCCAGATTTACTCCGGACCGTCCATTTAGAAACCTTTCATGAGATTCAACACAGGCCCAATATCGCGCGCCACGCTACGAAACACGAAGTTCACATGAATCGCTCGCACGAAGCAATGCTGCGGTGGCTTGTGAGGGGCTCTATCGGACCTTAGGCGTGAAGTGCGAAAATTTTCCCGAGTACATCTCTAGCAAGAGGCAGCTTTCGGAACAGTGCGCTATGTCTCAAATATATACCACTTAGATAGGCCGCAGCAAAGTAAACAATGAATCAGTCTGGAGCACACCGCAATAATAAAAAAGTCTTATTTCTCTGGCTTCCAAAGTTAGTCTCCCCCCCCCCCCCCTTCTTGACTCGTTTCATTAGAGGGTTGGTAATCCTAATTGTGATGCGTGCTAAGATGCGCAAAATCCAATTTTTTTAACTTGTCTCAGCGCGCCCTCAGTCGACCATTCAAGCACCGGCCCACTTGGCTTTTTTTATGTTTGATTTGTTTATAATAAGAATCAGCACTCCCTATTCAGTAATTTCAGTTTGTGTTGCGCGTGGATGGGAGGGGAGGAGGCGGTGGCCGGCTGCACTGAATTTAAAGATGGGTTATGTACAGGCTGCATACGTTCGTACAAATGAAAACACAATGACTACTGCTCTGACGTTGAACCACAACTGACAAAGGTGGATATCTACTCCCATGACAGCTGATACCTATAGCTTTACGGTGAATTCCCGGGAAAGGCATCATGAAGGAACACTTGCATCTGTGACCGCCAGAAAGCGTTTTCGGTTTTAATAGTTTAAAGTGTCATTCCGGGTATATTATACGTCCGGCCTTATTATATAGGAGAGCAAAACTTAACGGGAAACTCTACGGCGGGGCCGCCGAAGAAACACGCATCATTTCGGAACGTCGATAGATTCCACTCGAGTGCCGTTATAAAAAAAAAACAATTGAAAGGGGAAATCACACGGCAACGATAACGGGCTGGCGTGTGCGAGTGCGGCGGCCGCTGTTTCATCGTCTTACTCCGGTGCGCCCAATTTCCGCGGGTTACCTTTCCTTTGTCACCCTGTCCTGAGGAGCCCCAGCAGCCGCAGACATAAATTTCTGCCGTCCTCTCCTCAACGACTTTTAGGCAGTATAGTGCACAGTCATGCTGAAAAAGTAGATGGAAGAAAAAAAAAAGAAGACTGAGGCAAGAAATCACCTCCCTAAGCAGCCTCATACTCGGAAATGACGCTTGAAAACGGCGGCGCGTAGGTTTCATCTGCTCGCTCGACTTGAAGCAATTTAGGCTAGTAAAAGAATGGTGCTTGCACACTGTACGCCTGCTGTGCCAGCGTTGTTGCCCCGCCATCAAAAAGAACATTGAGAAACACATGAAAGAAATCTAAAGGAACATGTCTTACCAACAGCTTCGTTGCAAAGCAAACAAAGGAAAAAAAATGGTTAGCCTTACTGGTGCCGATGCTCCTGCATCGTGCCTTTGTGTCCTTTTATTTGCCGTTCAATCCATAGGCTTCCGCGGGTGTACATAGACAAGTTAACCTTCCTGTCTCTCCTCTTTCCCGCTTCTCACGAAAGGCAATAAAACCAATGGCACGAACGAGAAAAAAAAGAAAGGAAACCTTCTGCGACTATCGCTCGCGCTCTCGACCGAGAAACTAGAAGCCCGAGAAACGACCATATATCAGAGCGCAGAAAAGATTGGCGAGGAGAATTCAAATATATCGGCGACATTACGCACACCAAACACAATTACGACTAAATTGAACATCACATCAAGGATTGAGAAATGAAAATTCCTCGTACGCCGGCCACCCTTTCTTTTTACGTTCTGTTTTAGAAAGTGCGTGATTAAACCAACGTACAATTTGAAAGCGGAAATAAATTATCTGTCCGCTTCATTTCGCCGTTGTTCAGTGTAATTGTTGGTTTGCGTTGTATTTCAACGAGCAACTGTTGCTGCTGCATTCACGAGCGTGATCTCTACGTGAGTGATTTAGAATCTTCAAGCGGCTTCACGCACGCGAAAAGAGAAGGATGAGAATCAAAGAAAAGACAAGAGATCATTTCACTCGTGAGAAAAAAATAATTAATTACAGGTCATTTCACCCTACACGAAGGAAAATACGCGCATTCCCATCAAGGTCAGACATGAACACAAGGGGAAACCGTTCGACGACACTTAAGTTGTTGCAAGAGCCCCGCTTCGGTATCATTTGTCGTATCGCGGAAAGAATTAGGAAATGAAAGTAAAAAAAAAACCTATGCCAAATTTCTTGAATATAAAATCGTTATCCTGGTGATCGAGTCCAGACCGGCACACATCTCATGCGCTATATGTGCGTTATTAATTTCAAACAATCCTGGTCGCAGTGTATGAAACCAGTCTCAGTTTTATTCAATATTAATTAAGCAGCAAACGAACAGTGTACAATGTAATCTAGGTTGTTTAGGCTGTTATGATGGTAAATTTCCTCAATTAACAGGTTCTCATATTTTACTTTATGTTGCTCTAGTGAAACTATGGTTGCGTTTAGAAATGTTTCATTATGAAAACTCAAAGCTCTTCTCGTTCATGGTGTCTCATGGTGCATGTTCATCGAGGAGCAGCTGGTAGACGTGGTAAGTCGGTATAAATTCAGTCACACTGGTAACCCTGAAATAAATCGAATGTCCGTCCGAAGTAAAAAAAAAATGTAGCTCCTACTCTACTTTCGTGAATATTTCAGAGCACACATACTAAAACTCATTGCACTGGTACTGTGCTATCCCGTGTGTTATCGTTTGCTTTTTCGTTTTCAGCGTCATTCCACAGCACGCCCAAGACAACGGAGTCGGTAAATATTCAATGTCTCTCGTAAAAGCGAATCTGCTTAAGCGTCCACTACTTGAGGATTTGTTTTTATTTCGCACTATCTTTATCGCTTCGACGCTTCAACACTTCGGCCTCTTCTCCCGGAATCTGAGGCAGCAAACTGTGATATATCCCGTCGCAGGAACGCCGTGTGACACCAGGACTATGACTTCGCAGCAAGTGGGTGTTCTTAGTCGGAATTTAGTAAAAACCCGACCGTTATGAGGAAAAAAAAAAAGAAATACAGCTGACACTTTCAAACACACACTGGAACCAGGTGTTTCTTTCTCAGACACACACACACACACACACGCACACACACGCACGCACACACACACACACACACACACACGCACGCACGCACGCACGCACACGCACACACACGCACACACACAAAAAAAATTACGCATTCATTGCAAGGGCTCTCTGTGTGTACTTCTACAGGAGCTACGGCAGCGGCTTTTGCGCACCCATGGCGGCTGCTTTTTTTCCAAGCTGGTATATACGCCCGTCGTTCAACTGAGGAGACAGCTGTCATTCTCTTTCACGACGACCGTAACACCCGCGTATTACGACCACCCTGCCGCCGCGCGAAGCAAGCTCGCGCCGCTTTCAAAGAAGAGAAACAGGCGTTGACGGCAACGCCACCTGAAATTTGCGGATTAGATATAACTCGCCGTGGTTTTACGAGTGGAGCTCGGCGAGCGGCACCGCGGACACGCTTGGAGCGGGATAAACAAAAAAGCCACGATGCTTTCGGAAAGATATGAGGGAATGCGGTGTCCCCTTTTCAACCCGTCCGTGGAGCCAGGCTATCACTGGTTGCGTTTCGCTTATTTGCACCCCCTCTGGTTTCCTTTTGCGCAATGCGCATAAGCGTGAGAACCTCCCAGTGCGTGCGCGTGCTGAAGGCTGTAGATATACACCGTTCGCCCTTGCGCGATAGGCTCAGCACCCGTTTCCCTGACACCAGGGATGAGCGAGAGTTACAAGAGGAAAGTTAAACGAAACATAAATAGCAGGCGCGCTTCGATCATTGATTGATTTATTTGCAGGGTTTAACGTCCCAAATCCACCATATGATCATGAGAGACGCCGTAGTGGAGGGCTCCGGAACTTTCGACCACCTGGGGTTCTTTAACGTGCACCCAAATCTGAGCACATGGGCCTAAAGCATTTTCGCCTACATCGGAAATGCAGCCACCGCAGCCGGGATGTGAACCCGCGACCTGCGGGTCATCTGCCGAGTACCTTAACCACTAGACCACCGCGGCGGGGCCAGGCATGCTTCGTTTTATAACGAAAAATGTGGCTCGCGTAATGCCGTCACCTTGACTTTATGCTACGCCTGGCTTTCCTATATATCCTTCTAATTTGCTTTGACTATCGTGAGTTACTGAGACTTGTAGCAGGCCGACAGACCTCAAGAGTTACGCATTAGAAGGCGCGTGTCTGCTGGAGCATTATTCGGGTGACCCCCGATGATCCAAGGATGGTACAGGGAAGCCTTTCTTTTATCCTGAAAGAAGTCGCTGTTTTATTTTCATCGCGGATTACGCCTCACACTGTGGAATATATGTAGAGTACAATGCCCTGCGCATAGAAAGTATACGGTATAATGTCAATACTAAGTGTTGTTGTCTCCTGTGTGATGTCAGCAGGGGCTGGCCACTGCACGCGCATTCGCCACATAGAAGCATATATTTTAGTAGGACAGACCTGCCCTACTGCAGTTATTCAAATATTAGTCTGCGCTTTCGTAGAACCTTGTGTGAGAAATGATCGGGAACATGGTGCACGGCTCACGAAAAAAAGCGGAGTTTCCGTCGGGATCAGGCTTGATACTGCTCCTATAATTTGTGATAGGGGCATTGAAGAATAACTAAGAAACCATTCGTAATCGGATTTCTGACGTGGAGTAGTAAATAATTATGGAAGAGAAAAGGTCGTAAAAATACAGAAAGTATCACTCATAATGTGGAAAATTGGGGCAAAAAAAACTTGAATAGCTGAAGACTCTCCTAAGTTTTACATCCAGACAGCTCTCGCGCATGAATGTGGCGACAGCCTTGAATATATCACGCTGATGATAAAAATCCTGCTCAAGTGCCGATAACTGATGAGGAATAAATTTCGCCGAACTGTTATTTGAATATGTTCCGTATAGCAGCAGCGGCGACAAATTTGGACATTCCCTTGGATGATTCGAACATTACGCTGAATACGCGCGTGGGCTCGAGCATGTAGCAAGAACATTTAGCGACTATAAATTTGATCACTGTTTCGAGTATATTTTTTAAGGTCGTTATACGAAATCGGAAGTCGGAAGGAAAACTTAAGAACTGGGCAGTGTGTGTTTATGCTTGCCCAATTAAGTAGTTGGAGTGCTATGCACCCAAGGAAATAGAAAACACACAAGGAGACACTTATCAAATAGATTATGTGCTTGAACCATCAAGTATAATCAAACGAACGCAAGTCATTAAAAACATTATTAAAAAGAACGGGAGACGAGAATGGAAGCCCACTTACGATGCTGTCAGTGTGCAAACGCGCTTGGTTACGCTACTTTGAAAACTCCCTAATTCAAAAGTTACCGCGTAATTTCTTTATGTCAGTATTATGCCCACAATTTCAAGTTTTTTAGTGACATTCAACGTATGCATCTTCAACGGCCTTTAACGTAAAGTATATTAATATTATACTCAACACTTTGACATTGCAAAGTGGGGATAGAGCTTTTTTGCGAGAACATGTAGCGGAAACATTCTTCGCGATTGCGTAACATATACAGTGTTATGCAAATTATGTTCGAGACAAACATCTTGCCGCCGAAACCATCAGTTGTTTTATGTTAAAGAGGCAGGAAGTGCACCCGCGTATGGACCCAAGAGAGAAGTTAAGGCACGACAAATGCCCGGTTGCTTTTTTTTTTTCGTTTTTAGTCGGCGTTTGTGGTACATTGACTTCTCTGTTGTGTCTGTGTTTGCACACCCTGTATATTTAAAGTGAATACCTATAAATAAGCTCGGCTCTATGTTGATTGATCATATGTCCGTTCTTGTTATGTTTGGTGAGGTTTATGTAAGCGAAATGTATTCACACTACACTACACATTTGTTGTATGCATACTTCACATTATTCGTATTTACACGGCCTTGCGTGTATTCACACGCAAGGCTGTAGTGTGTACAATTAATGTGAAGTGCAAAATTTGCGCTCAGCTACAACAATCCGTAGTTGGCACAAACTTTTGCGAATCAGCTATGAGCCCTTAGTAAAGTATACATATAGGTTGGGGGCGGGAGGGGTGCGGCTACAGTTAGCGGTCAGCAGTGCATGTTCGCGTATACTATCACCGTCAAATAAAACGCGAACAGAAGAGTGCTTATCCCACGCGTTAGATAGTGCACTCTGTCCGGTGACAATCATTGACAGGTGCGCATATTCGGTATAGCAGCACGTCGCGGTTCCTTGAAGTATTTTTTGCCTGCAATCTAATTCTGTAATGCTGATGATAGAGGCCATGGCGCGGGTGTGTCGAGTGTTTTTGGTCGTCACTTTTCATCTCGTTTGATTTTCGTTCCTGTCGTTTCGAATGTCAGAACTAGAACAGAAGCGAAGATATCGTAATGTGTAGGCCAATCACGCAGTGCTGCTAGATCGGATGTGCTGAGTGGATTTGTTTATGGTGATGAGTGAAGAGCGCAAACAACACCTTCTGAAGTGATTGTGGCCCGTGCTCCGCTGTTCGTGTTTCATTTGACGCCGATTGTATTCACATACATTTGAGCGCTTACGCGCGCCCATACTTACCACCAGCTGACCATGTGGGCTGAGGGCACCCGCACAGGCTTTAAGCAGTTCTATGAAGCAATACCAAATAAATCAGCCGCGTACCGTTTCACAGTATGAAAGTGAATTGGCACCAAAGATAGAGGCGTATTGATCAGTGTAATCATGTGGCTACGAATTTTTCCGATCGTCTCCAGCATAGTACTGTGATGACTCCTGGCACGATGTTTTGAATCTTGTGCAAAGAATGTAGGTAGTGCCGATAAAGTGATAGTAATAATATAGCGGCTTTTACGTTTCAAAACCACGATATGATTATGAGAGACGCTGTATCGGAGGGCTCCGAAACTCTTACCATCTGGTGTTCTTTACCGTCCACTCATATAGCACAGTACACGGGCATCTAACATTCCGCCACCATCGAAATGCGACCGCCGGAATCGAACCCGTGACCTTCGGGTCAGCAGCCGAGCACTGTTCAACCGAGGCGGACAGCGGAAATGAAGTGACATTTTCTTTCTTTACCTAGCACATTTCCGCACTGTATTAAAGCACGCTTCACTGTCAATAGAGCGCTTTAGAAGTGGCATGGCTTGATCCATGGACTACCTGCATTCGCACCATGCCACACTCCTTGTTCGAGACAAAAGATTCGGACACCGTATACAAGCTGCGAACGCTACAGGGGCAAGACAAAAAAGCAGAGCTAAAGCTCGACCTGTTTCCAGATAACTGCGCTACAGCGGCAGCTCGCCGCTCGCCCGGACCAGAAATTAATCGCGTCAATCCCGCGGTTTCACCCTCTTGTTTTCCGCGGTAATAGAGCCACGCAGCCACTCTTGTTCCCTGTCGCGCAAGCGGTAATTTTGTTTGACCTTTCACCGACGGCCAGAAGGGCTTCGTTCTTCCCTCTCTACTTCTCTGCATAGCGACGCCACCGACTGGGCAATGCAGCAGTGGCCGACCGCGCCCCCTGGTGCAGCAGCCCGCGCGTGCCGCGAAGGATGCAGCGCTCATTCAATCACCCGGGGCGATGGAGAAAACTGGTTGCGCACTGACTGGTCCGTGCGAGACTAATTCACCGAACGAAAAAACAACGTTTATGCTTCAGCCTTAACGAGTCCTGTCAGCGTCGTCGAAACACGCCGAGCGCCGCCTGCAGCGCAGTCCGCGGCATGCCCCACCCCGCCCTTCTTTTGTTTTTCTCGCACTCTCTCCAGCATTTCCCTCGCATTTTCACTCGCTGTCACCCCACAAAACTGAAGTACGTGCTGTCCTAACAGCCGCCCGCCATGCTCTCTTCGTGTTCTCGGGGACAGTTTTCTGGCAACCAGCGAGCAGCAGAAACTGCCACAAGTTTGCCAGTAACACTGCGGCGGTGTTAACCGCGACTGCAAATATCCAGTCCGGCTCCACCCAGAGTCCCTGCTATGTTCTATCCCGCACTGAAATTCTGCTTGAAATGGGCGAAGAAGAGTGTGAAATACTGTTTATCTTGCTGCCGTCTTTATAGCACAGGGGTTTTTCTCTATACTATAGCGATTTCCCGTTGTATCAGTGTGCCCTGCTTTCGTTGCACGCCCAGTTGCTTGCACACTACTTTTATTCAGCTATAGGAGGGGACGGTTGACTATATGCAGGCTGACAAGGCTATACAAAGCATTATCTGGCTCCCGAACCTCCGTCTTTATTGAGCCGGGAGAGAGAGGATGATGAAGAGAAGGCAGGCTAATTAGACTTTGTCCAGTTTGCTTACCTTATACATATAGAAAAGTAAACGGGGGAGGGCAGTGAAAGTAAGAGAGATCGAAACGCATGAATCTAGATTATCCATAATTGGGATGCATGGTGCAGCGACGAGCATTTAAATGAGTTGCCTTCACATAGTGCAGCAATGCTCTTACGGCTTTTTGAGCTACACTGCGAGGCCGGCATCCAAAATCTTTTCTTTCGTAAAAGGCCGATCCAGTGTGTATAGCTCCTACAGCGCACACTAGAGAAATTAAAGATTTGTGCCAAAGTGGAAACAATGACACAAGAGTTGATCAATGGTCCCTTTACATAGCTCTACTGGATGCATGTGTGTGTGTGTGTGTGTGTGTGTGTGTGTGTGTGTGTGTGTGTGTGTGTGTGTGTGTGCGTGCGTGTGTGTGTGTGTGTGTGTGTGTGCGTGTGTGTGTGTGTGTGTGTGTTTCTACAGTGCAGTCATGTATTATCTAACAAAAAATCATTGTGAGAAAGCGTACTTGGTGATATATGTCTCAGAAGGCTTGTACTTTGTAGTGAGACCACCCGCAAATGTTGGCTATAGTAGGCAATATAAACAAGGCTAACTATAATTAAAACCTATTTATTAGAAATGAGCTCTTTTTTCTATCTCATCTGCTTTCCATGCATTAATTAAATTCAGTGTGCGGAAATCTCATAATGTTTCAATGTAATTATTTTTTTTTTTGCAAAAATGTTACGTAGCTTGCACAAAGTCACACAAGGTTCGTAAGAGCAACGCCCCCACGAGAGTAGTACCATTCCTGAAAACAGTTTGCTGCCCGTCTGTTGCCTTCTTTAGTTTTAGTTTACCAGTGGTGATTAGTGGAATTGGGCTAATTTCTGAAGCGCATATCCATTCATGATGATAGTAGTTATTTTTACGCTGTTCAAAAATTAGCTCAGCTTGCACTAAGTCGAGAAAAGCTGGGCGACAGCAAAGCTGCTGGACATGTTTCAGCTTCCATTGTTAATCATCTGCACAGATGCCCGCAATCATAATTCTTGGACTTTTAACGTCCCAAAACCATCGTATGATTATGAGAGACGCTGTATGAGCAGGACTCCGGAAGTTTTGACCACCTGGGTTTCTTTAACGTGCACCTGAATCTAAGCACATGGGCATCAAGCATTTTCACCTACCCCAAAAATGTGGCTGCGACGACCGGGATTCGACCCCGCGACCTGCGGGTCAGCCACCGAGTTCCTTAGCCACGAGATCACCGTGACGGGTACAAACAGATGGCTGCAGGTGTGCTTAGATTTAGGTGCACGTTAAAGAAACCCCAGGTGGTCAAAAATTCCTCCGCTATGGCGTCCCTCATAATCATACCGTGGTTTTGAGACGTTAAACCCCGCACATGATTATTATCTGCACAGAATTCTAGGGCGGTGATTGAGTGCGTGCTAGTTAATGATGATGATCATTTTTTATCTATGACTCTTGGCAAACCTCGACCATAACAGCTCTGCTGCAAAAGGCTGGCAAGGCCTATGTCGTCTTCGCAAGTGATTCGGCAATTATTTACCATTACCAAAGTTACATTGAAAAGACTGAAATGAATAAAAGCTTTCTAATTAAATGCCTTATTTAGAACTTGAAGGTTGTTGGTTATGTGTAAACGTTATTCGGTGTCACAGTACAAGGCATCCCCATATTTTAGAAAAGAAATCCCCACCCAGGAGCCCAAAACAGATGATTAGCGAAGCTGAAATGAGCGCCTACAGGCGGTTGCAGGCGCCGCAGCCGCAGCCAAAGTACCGCTCGAGAAACTACCGCCAAAATTCGCTGGTGTTGGCCTCAGTGAACGTGTTTCCGCCATCGCCACGTTGCCGCTGCTCTGCTCGCCATTGCCGCTTGCGTTCGACTCGGAAGGCTGCTGGATACTCGGAGCGAAGTTGCTGCTTGCCCCGCCGCGGTGGTCTAGTGGCTAAGGTACTCGGCTACTGACCCGCAGGTCGTGGGTTCAAATCCCGGCTGCGGCGGCTGCATTTCCGATGGAGGCGGAAATGTTGTAGGCCCGTGTGCTCAGATTTGGGTGCACGTTAAAGAACCCCAGGTGGTCGAAATTTCCGGAGCCCTCCACTATGGCGTCTCTCATAATCATATGGTGGTTTTGGGACGTTAAACCACACAAATCAAATCAAGTTGCTGCTTGCACTTCACCACCCTGGCCTGAGCTTGTGCATGGATTGGTGCATTGGCCCGGAGAACATGAATTCTCTAACGAATCAACTATCGGAGTTGTTCTTGGAAAGTTGTCTGTTGTTGTGGCTTTCGTACGATCCGTTCCCTCCTCATGTGGAAGCTGCAAGTCGAAATTCATGCACGCGGACTCGGTGGTACGGCTTCGAAGAGATGAATGACGTCACTGACGACGCAGCCAATGGCACGCGTGCTTGGGTACGACGCAGAGCATCACTAGCGGCGCTGCCATTGGCACACGTGTGCTTGGGTGTGACCTATAGAACGACGTAACTGATGGAGCCGCTAATGAAGACCGTTATTGAAACTCGTGGTGAATGATTTTTTGTTTCGCCGAGCCGTGCACAGCTTTCGCTGCAAAAAATCAAACGTACTTTGACATTTACATAACACACCTTCAAGGCTTCGAACTTGCCGGAACTGCAAAAGTAAAAAAGAGGGAGCTCTGTTAGTCACTTTCAAACACCCCGTGACAAAGAAGTGAAGAAGTCTGAATGATGGTGAGGCGTCGCAGTATGTATCTTGCACGCGGCAAGTCATTCGTCGCGAGCGAGTGGATTGTTTCTACTTTGCCTAGGGCCTTTGTTGCTTATATTTGTGTGTGTGTGTGTGTGTGTGATAACCGTCTTTTCTGCCGCTGCTTTCCCAGTACAGCGCAGAAATCAGGTGCAAGCATTACGGCAGATCTTGTTCTGTTTTAGCAAACCTGTATAGACGAAACAGTTCATTGGGCCTCTTTCTGCTATTATAAAACAGATGCACGGCTGATATCACACACACATGATCAGTAGCTTCTGCACCAGAAGACTCTGTTTTCTTTCAGCAGATTGAAGACTTACGCATCTCTATTCAAGTTTAATCACCTTTCGCAAGGGCGTTTCCATCTCATGTAACAGAGCAGCCGTCCTTCGTGCACTATATACGGCCGCACTCAGCCAGCCATACTTAGACCATCATGCAATATTTATGCATCTAATTAAAACAATAGCACAACATTCTTAATATTCTCAAATGAAGGCATGCATAAATGCGATTTGAGGGGCAGACTTCATCGGTGGGATCCATGTTGTGCAAGGGCTCTCAATTTGCGAAGCAAAATCTTCTTTGTACAATTAACAAACACAAGATAAAATACAGGAAGAAATGGTAATATAAATGTAAAAAAAAACTGAGATTGTACCTCTTCACGCATCCTGCGTGTCTATTGTTTACACATTGATATAAGTGCACTCCGAGACCCTATAGTAACTACATAACTTGGAGGGTAATACACATCGGGCCCCGTAAAAACTGGGTCAAAGCACCCATAAAGAGTGTCGTCCCCTGAGAATAGCAGACCTCCGGACGATGCGCTATAGATACGCGCGTCTGTCGTCCCTGTGATCCAGTATTTCTTCATTTTTCCTTCGTCGCAGCCTGTTTGCCTACACGACCTGGATGGGCTCGGGTCACGCATTCGTGCATCGATACCGGAAACTGTTCGTGCGGAAGCTCACTTACGCGCGGTCCAACGTCAGCTCAAGCCTGACTCGGTGGGACGGGAGAAATTCGATTTGCCCAGCTCTCGCTCGTGACAGAACAGCCAGCGCACGCGCGTCTTTTTTTTTTCCCGATGGACGGTGCATGTCTGTATATGTATATACCCACCGCGCCCACCGCCCTCAGAGAATCGCGCGTCCGACAGGAGCGCCGCGCAACCTCCGTCACATAACAAAAGGGAAGATTGTAACATAAAAGCGTAGAGAAGCGTGACTTGTTCATCATTTTCACTGGCTTAAAAACAAAAAAGACAGAAAAGAAAAACCCACCGTGCGCTCAAGCTGAACGAGCGGTGAGCACCAAACTTTTCTCAAATGCACGCTTCGTTTCTTCAAGATATATCAGTGGCGTGTAGAGTGCATGTGTCAGTGCTGGTCATGGTGCATAATTGATGTTTTAGCACGTGCTTCAGAGTGTGAATCACAAGTTAATTCGAAAAACTAAACATTCAAAGCTGGCAGCACAGCGAAACGTATAATCTAAGCTCGTTCTTTGCACCGACTCCACGAAAGCCGTTCGGGATATCCTCATGTTGCCCGGTCGACGGCGTTTTCAGATGTCGTCCATCAGCTTGCAGGAAATATCACCACAGCGATACATATCGAACGGGTTCCACTAGCGGCACTGTGTCTCGTCAGTTCAGAGGTGAATTCGGCTAGCCACTCGTCTGTCATATTTTACCCGTTGCAGCGATTCCCCGAAGACGCAAAACTGCTGCGCCCAAAGGAACGTCTCCAAAGCTCCACACGAGCACTTATATTCTGCCGTGTGCTTTTGGTCTCTTTAATTAGTTGGCGTACTCGCTGAGAGGAGGCGGCGCTTCAGAGGCTTCGCGTTGCGGTTGCACTTTCGGCGGCAATGACTACCCACTGGCCACAACACTACGACTCAGCGTAGGCAACCCATGCCCCATTTGTGACACTTTTACCACTGCAGTGTACGTCAGACACTTGCTGTGGTCATGCCAGGCCTAGAACAAGCCCGCCTACGCCATTGCAGAGCAAGGGCTCACCATCCCAGTCGCACTCCGGATTTACAAGGATGGACACAGGGACCATTCCATTAATCCTTATTAGGCCAATCTATGCACAAATTCAGCTTGTTTGTTTGGAAGTGACATGCCTTTAGCAAGTTTTGCATCCCAAAACTGCGATATGATGATAAGGCACGCTGTCACAGAACGAGCACTAAAAATGGGCGCGCCGCCAAATTCTTGCGATAACGCGCGGGAGAGACGCCGCGAGGTCAAAAGAAAAAAAAAGAAAATAAGCATCCAAGGCTCCCCGGGCGCGCGCTCTCCCCTCGGAAGCGTGGCTTCGCCGACGAACCTCCTCACCCCACATCGGCGGCCGAGCAAACACTCGAAATTTCTAGAAGGAAAGAGGCGTGGTCATACCGAGTTGAGTCATCCGACGCGGAGGGCATTCGAACCGTCTCGCCCTCTCCCCAGCCTTCGCTGCGTATCGCGCCGACGAAATGACGAGAACCTTCTGGAATCTCGCGCGGAAGGTATTTAATCGAGCGGCCTAGACGAGAGAGCAGGAGAAGACGGAAGTTAGCGCCAGAGCTTGTAGGGATTCCGCCGTGTAGTCGGCGAAGGTTTTGTCCGTAGGGACAAAGCAGGAGAAGAAGAGGATTTCCACCTGAGGGGTGAAGGCTCGAGCTACAGGCAAGAGCGTGTGGCTACCGATATCGAGCGAAGACGCGTGGCAACAGCTGCGTGTGTGAAGCCGACGTGTTTCCGGCGAAGAAGTTTGAAGCTTGGAGAGAGGCCAACTGAAGACGCAAGGTTTCCTGGAAGAGAAACTTCAGGGGCAGCGGAACGACAACAACGCTGGACTTTGAGTGAGTGATTCTCGGAAGAGTATCATCCAGACTTTTGTTCCAAGAACTTTGGACTGAATAGGTTTTTTATCTCTTTAGTCTTTAAATGTCTTGGTTATTCAATGCATGCGACTGCATTGTGGTGCGTATTGTTGTCTGTGTCCATTGTTTCGAGTGTGGCTGATTGTACTGTGTAGTACGTTGTTTGATTGGTGACATATTGTATGCAACTATTGTGGAGCGTGCATTCTTGTGTATTGTTTTCGATCTGCCATTATTGAGAATATAATTTTGTTTGTTTATCAACTCTCGGCTCTGACTTGTTCTTTGGGCCACAGCCGGCGTCCGCTGGCGCGCCAAAAAGGACCACTTTTAAATTGTCCACGCTTTCGTGGTGCGGTTCGGGGGGGGCTGATACTTCGGCCCTTGGAATTAGCCCGGCGCTCGCCTCCCTAATTAACGGGACCTGTGACAATTAATCTGGCGTCCGCGACAGGACCTTTTGGTGCACAGTGTGTCCAAAGTAGTGAGAAAGAGCCTCGAGTTGTTGATAGTGCTATCGGAACGATTTTGTGTGTTGTTCAGTGTTCTCGTTAACGAGTGCAGTGGAGTGTTCCGATAGGCTGATTTAGGCAGATACTTTTTGCACACGGCCAGACTTTATTTGCGAGACAGGATGGATCTCGAAAAGTTAGTAGCTCTTGGTGAGAAGATGGGTCTTTCTGGCGCCGAACTACGGAAGTGGGTAAGCCAGAAGGAGAAAGAGGCGGTGGAAAGAGAGAAGTTGGCACCTGAGAGAGCCAAGGAAGAAAAAGCAGTGGAGTTGGAACGAGGGAAGTTGGCAGCCGAAAGGGCGAGAGAAGAAAGAGAGGCAAAGGAGCGACAGCTGTAAGAAGAAAGAGAGGCAAAGGAGCGACAGCTGAAAGAAGAAAGAGAGCAACAATTGAAGCTGGAGTTGGGGAGAGAAAAGCTGGCAGCTGAAAGAGCGAAAGAAGAAAGAGAGGCAAAGGAGCGACAGCTGAGAGAAAAAAGAGAGCAGCAATTGAAGTTGGAGCTGGAGAGAGAAAGACTGGCAGCTGACAGGGCGAAAGAAGAAAGAGAGGAAAGAGAACGGCAGCGACAGCACGAGATAGAACTCGAGAGGCTCCGTTTGCAACAGCGAAGTGAAACTCCGGTCCAAGCTAGAGTTGAAAGCAGCGAACGGGAGGACCACGGCTTCCGCTTGAACCCAAGCAAGCTGCTCGTAGCGTTTGATGAGAGGAAGGACGACCTTGACGCGTACCTTCATAGATTTGAGACGATTGCAAGGAGCCAGAATTGGCCGGAACATCAATGGGCAACTGCTTTGAGTACCTGCTTGAGTGGTGAAGCGCTCAGTGTGTACGGCAGGCTGACGCCGACCGATGCAGCCAACTATGCAAAGGTGAAAGCTGCTTTGCTGAAGCGATTTAGATTTACTGTGGAAGGATTCCGGGACAGATTTCGGACAGGAAAGCCAGCTGATGGTGAGACGGCTACGCAGTATGCCACCCGACTTTGCCATTATTTCTACAGATGGATTGAACTTTCAGGGACAGCGCAGGAGTACGATGAGCTTAGAGAGCTCCTAATTAGAGAACAATTTCTTACTAGTTGCCACCCAAGCCTGTCGCTGTACTTGAAAGAGAGGAAGGCTGACTCACTTGAAGACATGCTTGAATTGGCTGATGAATTCTTGGAAGCGCAAGGTGGCACTAATTTGGCCAAGGTCAAGAAGGATTGTCCCGAGGAGTCGAAGAAATTGGCTCCCGAAGAAAAGAAGCGTGCACCAGAGAGCATTCCGCGATGTTTTCTGTGTGACCGACTGGGTCATCGCGCGAAAAACTGTCGAACGATCTTTACGAGCCCTACAGTTGTAAAATGTTTCAAGTGTGGTCAGACTGGGCACAAAGCAGACGCATGTCGAAACGGAGCGAGTCAAACTCACCAGGTGTCCTGTGTGCTAGCAGCACCGAAATCCGATGATAAGGCCGTCACAGATGGATTCGTAGAGTTGAAAAGTGGAGAGAAAATTCCTATTGTGGGTGCGGTAATGGCAAAACAGCCAACCGGTGTTTCGAAGGGAATGCCAACGCTGCCTGGAAAAGTTGCAGACAAAAAGATTACGGTGTTAAGAGATACCGGCAGCTCCACTGTTATCGTGCGGAGAAATCTGGTACGGGAAAGTGAGTTAACAGGCAAAATGAAACTGGTTTGCCTAATTGACCGTACGGTTCGGATGCTTCCCGAAGCAGAGATTGAGGTGGAAACCCCGTACTTCAGCGGGAAGGTTACTGCTCTATGTATGACGACCCCCCTTTACGACCTTGTCATCGGAAACATCGACGGGGCGCGAGGACCGAATGATCCGGAATGTTTGGGAGAAGACCCTAAGATAGAGCCCTCGCCAACCCAGCGACCGCGAGATACAGTGGAGGAGCATCCCGGGACGGATCTCACTAGAGCCCAAGGTGAAGCCGCGGCGCAAGAGACAGCGAATGAGAAGATGATCGAGTTGAATGAGTTCACGTGCTGGGCAGCTGGGCGTACGTCAGCACGACCTCAACCGACAGACAGTGTAAAGGTGACGGAGTCGGCCAGCCAGGTCCAATGTCGTGACATGAACAAGCGGGTGACAGGATCGGTTGAGCGTTATCACCCGTTAACAGTGTCGGAAGTGACAACGATGGCTGAGACGCCGCCTCAGACCCCGACGTTGGAAAAGGCTCGCCGAAAAAGAACAAGGAAAAACAAGAAGAGATCGAGCGAGCACCGCAAGAAAGAACGCAAGCGCAGCTCGAAATACACAGGATAGGTGCTGAAGTGGAATCGGAATGTGTTTGGCAGGGCTGAGTGACATATGTTGTGTTAATGTTCTTGTTATCCTGTGTCACAAGTGTATGTCGAGCGAGTCAAACTGTTCTGTGCGATGATTTGATGTATAGTGTTGTATAATTGTTGTAAAGACAGAACTTTGTACGTTTGTATTGTTTGGAATGTGTGATGAAGTGTTGTAGTCATGTACCTGTGACTATGTTTCATGTGTTGTGGAATTGAACTAAAATTTACGATTGTATTGAGCGATCTATTGTGAATGTGAAGTGTCATGAGCGACGGTTTGTGTTACAGTCTTTCAGAGTGTGTGGTGACTGTTCGCGCTCGTTTGTGTGGTTTTGAATATTATGAGATAATATTCTTAAAGTGGGGGGCAGTGTCACAGAACGAGCGCTAAAAATGGGCGCGCCGCCAAATTCTTGCGATAACGCGCGGGAGAGATGCCGCGAGGTCAAAAGAAAAAAAAAGAAAATAAACATCCAAGGCTCCCCGGGCGCGCGCTCTCCCCTTGGAAGCGTGGCTTCGCCGACGAACCTTCTCACCCCACATCGGCGGCCGAGCAAGCACTCAAAATTTCTAGAAGGAAAGAGGCGTGGTCATACCGAGTTGAGTCATCCGACGCGGAGGGCATTCGAACCGTCTCGCCCTCTCCCCAGCCTTCGCTGCGTATCGCGCCGACGAAATGACGAGAACCTTCTGGAATCTCGCGCGGAAGGTATTTAATCGAGCGGCCGAGACGAGAGAGCAGGAGAAGACGGAAGTTAGCGCCAGAGCGCGTAGGGATTGCGCCGTGTAGTCGGCGAAGGTTTTGTCCGTAGGGACAAAGCAGGAGAAGAAGAGAATTTCCACCGGAGGGGTGACGACTCGAGCTACAGGCAAGAGTGTGTCTATACCGCTATCGAGCGAAGACGCGTGGCCACAGCTGCGTGTGTGAAGCCGACGTGTTTCCGGCGAAGAAGTTTGAAGCTTGGAGAGAGGCCAACTGAAGACGCGAGGTTTCCTGGAAGAGAAATTTCGGCGAGGTTTCCTGGAAGAGAAACTTCAGGGGCAGCGGAACGACAACAACGCTGGACTTTGAGTGAGTGATTCTCGGAAGAGTATCATCCAGACTTTTGTTCCAAAAACTTTGGACTGAATAGGTTTTTATCTCTTTAGTCTTTAAGTGTCTTGGTTGTTCAATGCATGCGACTGCATTGTGGTGCGTATTGTTGTCTGTGTCCATTGTTTCGAGTGTGGCTGATTGTACTGTGTAGTACGTTGTTTGATTGGTGACATATTGTATGCAACTATTGTGGAGTGTGCATTCTTGTGTATTGTTTTCGATCTGCCATTATTGAGAATATAATTTTGTTTGTTTATCAACTCTCGGCTCTGACTTGTTCTTTGGGCCACAGCCGGCGTCCGCTGGCGCGCCAAAAAGGGCCACTTCTAAATTGTCCACGCCTTCGTGGTGCGGTTCGGGGGGGCTGATACTTCGGCCCTTAGAATTAGCCCGGCGATCGCCTCCCTAATTAACGGGACCTGTGACACACGCCTTATGGCAGGGAACCGGAAACTTTGACCATGTGGTCTTCTTTAACATGCACTGGCATTGCACAGTACATGAGCCTCTCACATTTCGCCTCCATCGAAATGCAGTCGCCGCGACCGGGATAAAACCAGTGACTTTCGGGTGAGCATCCGAGCTCCGTAACCACCAAACTTCCGCTGTGGATGCTTCTTGTCAGATCATGTAAATATGATATGCCCAGGGGCAGTCTCTCGAATACAATAAATAAATAAATAAATAAATAAAAATGGTGTATCCTTAAGAACACCTGTATCAGCATGAACGTATACTATACAAGTATGTTTGCTCTGCATCCACTGAACATGTTTCGACGAGACCTTGTTACAAATATCTGAAAACTTCATTTATAAATGTCTAAAACAACTATTGAAAATTATGAAACTTTCAAAAGAGGGTGGATTTTGGAAACAGTGTATTTTTCTATGGGTGACTAACTGCTTAAACAAAACGAATCGTAACACGTACTGGTAGATTAGTTAACCACGAGAGCATGTGAGGCACTCTTTAAAATACAATGACAACATACACATATACGCACGCGCGCACACACACAAGTGGATGTGCGTGTTTATTCCTCTGTGATGTGCTTGCTCTGCGAAGTGCGCTGGCGTATAATTATACGGGAACAAAAGAAAATCTCTTTCTCCTTGTTTCTATGTCTCTCTTTCTCTCTCTGCACTCGTTCTTTCATCTTTCCTTTTTCTTCAATCTCTTTCTCGCTCACGCTCTCTCGTCTGTACTCGTTCTAACCTCCTCTCTCTCCCACTTGTCCTTCTCAGCCTTCTTTTTTTCACCATATACAATGCTATGCTCTGCACTGCTCGCGTGCTTGGATAAACAAGTGGGTGTGACGATCGCCTTCGGATCATGGGGACGCAGGTTCAAGTTCTGCTTCTCCAAGGTTTTTTTTTTCACCTGGAATTACTTTGTATCCTCTCTTTTCTCTCTTTCTATCTATTTCTTTCTTTGTTATCTCTCTCTCTACTTACAGTCACATATACTTACTTACAATCCTTGCAGTCATATTTACATAAAAAATTGCAATTTAGGTACGTATTAGGCGCAATAAAAAACAAAGAAGCAGAAAACATGGTCGCTTTAGGCGTCATTTGTAGTTCAAGTTAAATTGTATAGTTGGGCATGAAATAACGCTTTCTCGCAATCGGTTTATCACGCACCTACTGTGGTAAACTGTCAGGCCGGCAACCATTTATCTGCCAGTTGCGTGAAATGTCCAGAACTTTTAGTCTCCTTGGACGCGGACAATCTGTCGCGTGTTACTTGCACCGCCATTTCCCGTGCTGCCCTGCGCGCTCTCCCAGTTTTCCTAATTGTATTATAGTTCAGGCTTAGCGTTGAGCCACAAGCGACTCCTTCCACGCGACGCGCTGCTTTCGGTGCACCGCTTCTTTTGTGCCTCCTTCGTTCGACCGTTTATTTCGCGTGCCCTCTGTGTACGCAGCCCGCATTTCTTTGCCCGAATGATTTTCTGCTCTCTGCATCGTCGTCCCCGTGTTAGTATCTCTCATTATGCACGTGCTTCTTCCCGCAGCTTGCGGTTCGCTATTTATAAGTATAACCAGAGTCCTTCGATGCTTCAAGGGATGGCGGGAAACCAAGGGATGGCGGGCATCAAGGGATGGCGGGAAACGAAGCAGCGCACGCGGCAGCCCGAGAACATACACAACCATTATGCTTAACACTAGGGCTTCCGCCCCCCACTTGCCGGGCATGAGCCACGCACGGTGGCCCGCGAGGCTTAGTTTTTTTTTCTCGCGTGAAGAAATGTAATATACATTTCTCCCGAAGTTCGGCGCTACTGGGGAAAAAGAAGAGTGACGCATTTTTCTTGTTTCTCCTGTATACGGTGCTGCAGCCCGTCACACAGCACATATTAGGCATTGCTCCTTCGAGTTTTCATGCCGTCGACCTTGAACGCGGAGAACTTGTCCTTGAAGTTCTCGTGATGCTGATGCAGTAACTTTGTTTGAAGGAATACCGCGAGCTGCCTTTACACAACGCCTTCGAGCTGCCGCCGCTGCCAATGCGTTCCGTCTGGCAATGGCCGGGTGCAACGGAACGGTGGTCCCCCTATCCCAGCTTGCGCCGCGTAGCGGCCGCTCTTGGCACCATATCAAGCTCTCCCATAGAGTGACGGAGAAGTTTCGTGACCAGGACGGTATTAAAAGACTCTGGTATAACATTTACCTTTCTGCGTGTCTTGCGACCCTGCTTCCAAAGAGCGCGTTTTCCGTGGCATGCGGTGTCATTTCCCTTTTGCCCCATGGTTTTCGCTACAACCGTGTTGTGCTCCGTAAATGGCGGCTATTTTCTCTCGCTAATGAATGCAAAAGCTCCCACCCTACACAAGAGGCGCGTCATCAGGCTCTATAGTGCTGCGTTGGTTGCAGGTATAGCCATGCGCCCGGTGTTTGTGTTCTCCCTTTCGTAAACAAAACGAGTATAGAGAAATGAGGTAAAGAGGAAACATAGCGAGTGGGGAATATATACTCGCTTTGTTGGACGCGGCGCCGTCTATGGCGCCCCCGATCCGCAACGTATTGTCGAATAAAAGTGCGCAGCTTCAGCCAACCTCTACAGCGGCCGGTGGCTATTTCGCTTTCGAAGAGAGCGCCCCGGCCCACCGCAGCCAACGCATCGTTACGAGGCGAGAAGGAGGGCGACACGCTCTTCGACGCAGCTATATAGAGAGAGAGCGAATATGCGGCGGAAGGGGTGGCACCAAGGCACGTCGCATTCCCGTGTTCTTGCTGCTGTCTAAGTGCGAGCCCCTCTCGCGCGATCTCCCACGTTTTGATCGACTGCATTCGATAGGTTTTTTTTTTTTACTTATTATTCTTGATCGCTGTGTTGTCGGCTGCCAGCGGCAGGCCGGCCGGCCGTCTTGAAATCGAGGTGACTTCCGCATGCGAGGCATGCATTCCGCGCGGCCACTGAGCCCCACTGAGGGGCGAGACGACGCCGAAACCACCGCTGTATACGCGACGGGACTCGCTTCGCAGCTGTACTGCGGTAAATGAAAATGCATAAAGCCGCTCGCATCGGAGACGCCTGAGCTTCGAGTCGGATGAGCGCGTGCGCGCGCTCTTCATTGCTGCAGTGGACGGAAGACTCCGACAAGCGTGTCCCAAGTAGATACGCGTTATAAGGTGCTTTTTTTTTCTTTCTTCCGCGTTTTGTTTTGCGTGTCGTGCCGGCTTCCTAGTGTTCTGTTTTCCTCTTCATTTTTTTTTTAACCTTCCCGTTTGCCAACGAAAACACTTTCTCCTCGAAAGAAGGCTCCCAGCAGTGCACATCAGTTCCGCACGCTGAGCCGAACGAAGATGCCACTCGTTCCTTTTCAGTCATTTTGGGAGGGCTCTCTGTTGTGACGGTCGGAACATTACGCGAAGACCTGTCATGATCGCGCTCGCGTATTATACCTCGGACGTGCCTATACGCTGAAGGCACCCGTGCTGCGCATGTAATACGGCTTAAAAGACGCGAGAGCCATTCTTCATGCAGGCGACTGCATACGTTTTTTGGACTTCCTCGAAAGGCGTGCGCTGACCGTTCATTTGTCGCTTCTTCACGGGGATGGAAAACTGCGAAGACGTCTGGTGCGGAGAACGCGAGCTGATAAATGCGCGAAGTTCTCGCGAATATAAACCACGCGTTCTTTTTTTTTTGTTCTTTATAGCTACAAAAATAACAATAATAGTACATTTACGAAAGCACCCTTTTCACCATAACGTTCTATGTACATTCCTAATATCTGAAAGTGCAATAAAATGATATGTGGTAAGTGAGCGTGGACAGAGTCAATGTTTGAAAATGCTGTTGCATTGGTTCAATGCGAAATTGGGCTCGCGTTTGGATCGGGGTGCGCCAAAATGTCTGGGCAGAATAACTATTTCAAAATATGCTTCATACACTAATAGCAACACCATGCTCGATGCTGGAAAAGCAAAACAAAAACAAAACTTTGAACACGCTTGAGGTTCACCTTCAAGAAACTGACGTGATAGCGCCATCAGCCACTGCGCGCATCGCCTTCAACCAAGCCGCAATGAAAGGAGCCTCAGTGCCCTGCACATTGGCTGTTTAAAACGATCCCAGAATATTTACCGGATGTACAGGTCATTTCACTGTTAGAGGGAACACGCCAGAGCTGGACTATTCAAGCACGTGCACTTGAATGATTCCGTAGTACGCTTGCTTGCCATCTAGCAGGCCTGGGTATGAATCTCACCCGGATGGGCCGTTTTTATTTACTTGTTCGTTTATTTGAATCTATCTCGAGTTTTCGCTTGTGGATAACGCCGATTCACATCTAAGGATGTCAAGACTGACTCCGGAATTTTAACGAAACGAGCTCTTTAAAGGCCAACTCTGGCGATTTTTCGAGGTCAGTGGATCTCAATGAAATTCACTGTGTACGTTCATTTGCACGTTTACGCCATTCGTGCCAAATTGCAGGCTTGAGAGTTTCGCAGACTCTTTTCAAATAAATTTTATAGCTTGCCTTGAAACGCTCTCATCACTCGCTAGAATTAATGGCAACATTGTGTGTGTGACGTTGAGTTTTGTCTGGCGGAAGTGCCGATCTAATGTGCCATTGCAGCGTCTGCTTGTCTGCTATGGATTATGTGGGTTTGGCCGGCACTTTCTAGGTTGAGCGATCGATTTCCTTTTCCTTGTTGGTGGGCGTACGACAGGTGCCAATAATTGTTGCGTTGTGAGCGACACACGATTTGCCATATATTCAACTTAACAGCGTAAGCGTTTTAGCCAATCGTCATGGACGGCGTGGACAGGTAGAGCCATCTGGCAGGCATTATGTGCAATCGGGCAGCTTCCGGCAGCGTCAGGCAAATCTTTACGTCACTCGTAGAAGCGCACTTGGTTGGGTTGCGGTTTCGGTATTGTGGTTTTTCGGTAATTAAAAATTATTTTCGAACTTTTTGAGCATTTCACTTACCGGCTGAATGAGAACAGTGTCCAAGAAACATAAAAGCACAATTTTGCTGACATGGTCAAAAAAACACCGGAGTTAGCCTTCAACGCTGTCTCGTTAAAATGATATTGTATCAGAAGGATGGGAAGGCCTTAGCTGGTCTCTCTTTCTTTTCCACCGTTCCTTAAAATACACATGCACAAACGCGCACACACATACCAGCTGTTCAAACCAACACTGACTATGGCGCTTCAGGTGTGGTTAAAGTTGAGTGCCTCAATGCACATGCCCGGCGGCGAACGAGCGCGTTGAGGCACCCTATAGTTAAAGCATCATGATTCGAGTTACAGATAGCCACATACTTGGGGTTTTTCTTTATTTTCCTTATTATGATTTATGTAATAGCATCACTAGCAATAATAATAATAATAATAATAATAATAATAATAATAATAATAATAATAATAGTGATTTAACGTTCCAGAGCCACCATATTATTACGAGAGGCGCCGTACCGGAGGGCTCCGGAAAGTTCAAGCATCTGGCGTTCTTTAACGCGCTCTGGCATCGCACAATACACCTGCCTCTTACATTTCGCCTCCATCCAAATCCGTGCCCCGCCGCGGTGGTCTAGTGGCTAAGGTACTCGGCTGCTGACCCGTAGGTCGCAGGATCGAATCCCGGCTGCGGCGGCTGCATTTTCGATGAAGGCGGAAATGTTGTAGGCCCGTGTACTCAGATTTGGGTGCACGTTAAAAGAACCCCAGGTGGTCGAAATTTCCCGAGCCCTCCACTCTCTCATAATCATATGGTGGTTTTGGGACGTTAAACCCCACATATCATTCAACCAATCCATCAAAATTCACCCGCCATAGTCGGGTTCACGCACCTTCGGGTCAGAAGCCGAGCACCGCGTGGCTGCCACACCACCGCGGCGAAGTCGCAGGAATTCGACACACGTGTAAAAGAGTCACAGTTGCGGCACAGAGCCGAAGCATTGAATGCGATAGCAACGCATCGGGCTGTTATGAAGTAAGGCTATAGGAGAAAACGTACGAAACATAGTGAACATGGTCGATTGTGCTTCAGTTGAGTGTAATGCATTAACCGGAATAACTATCTTGGAAGGAAGCGCAGCAACTACTACACGGAACACACAACACAAGCGCTTAACTTCAACTAAACGTTTATTGCAAACGTCAGAGTATATAAAGGAGGAGAAAGAGAAAAATAATAAAAGGCAGAACAACAAAAAGCACATGTGATGTGCCGTAATTACTAAACCGTTATTATCTATCACACCATCAAAAAAAAAAAAAACAAGTGCTTTCTGCGTGAGCGAGATAGAGGGAGCCCTAACACACTCAAAATTATCACGTGTCATTTCTGCTGCTTCTACAATCCAACGGGTAATAAATCTCTGTCCCGATATAACGCGCAAGTGTTATCGAAATACGGCACACAACCGCACTCCTCACAGTGGATCGTCAAGTGACCATCGGTACCCTTTTGCACTTTGTTGTGGTGCTTTTTTAAACCTCTAATTTAGGCATCTTTCGGTAGTTCCCACATAAGCAAGACCACATGACAAGAGGACTCTGTAAACAACCGACAGTGCACACTCTATTGCGATGCTTAATTTGGCAACCTTTCTTTTCCTTCGAAACAGGACAAGTTTTGCGACATATTTTTCACAGTTTCTCGGGAGCAGACATGACCACTCGGACACCCACTCTATTTGCAATCTGTTTAAGATTGTGTGTCACACCATGGATATAGGGGACAACAGTCGTTTTACGCTGCTGCGGGAAAGTGTCAATACGCTGCCTATTTTGCTTCTTTAGGTCCCTACATATCGATTCCGCAACGGCTATAGCACGTCGTTGCGGGTAACCTGCTGCCTGCAGTCGCAAAACCTGTTGCTCAAAGCTCTTCTTCATGAGGTGAAAACACGACTTCTTTAAGGAATTTGAAATGCACATTTGTGCGACAGACCTCTTGACTACTTTGATATGTGCAGAAGAGAAAGGCAACAATGGCTTTTTGCTCCTGGGCTCATAAAGCCAACAAACGTGACCATCCTGAAATTGCAACGAAAGATCAAGGAACTTGAGCGTGTTCCCACATGGCATTTCATGTGTAAGTTTCAGAGGCTGACAAACCGTCTCAAAACCTCCAAGTGTCAAAACAGCACAATTTTGAAACTCTCTGAAAATACATTTAAAAAATATCAAATAACGGTCCACAAACCTGAAGATTTTTAAAACCTTAGTTCCCGACAACTGCACCTGTGCTTTTTGTTGTTCTGTCTTTTATTGTTTTTTCTCTTTCGCCTCTTTTATATACTCTGACGTTTGCAATAAACGTTTAGTTGAAGTTAAGCACTGCCCCGCCGTGGTGGTCTAGTGGCTAAGGCACTCGGCTGCTGACCCGCAGGTCGCGGGTTCAAATCCCGGCTGCAGCGGCTGCATTTCCGATGGAGGCGGAAATGTTGTAGGCCCGTGTGCTCAGTTTTGGGTGCAGGCTAAAGAACCCCAGGTGGTCGAAATTTCTGGACCCCTCCACTACGGTGTCTCTCACGGTGGTTTCGGGACGTTAAACCCTCCATATCAATCAATCAAGTCAAGCTCTTGTATTGTGTGTTCTGTGTAATAGTTTCTGCGCTTCCTACTGAGATGGACTCATACCAACTGGCCCAATAGAATTGCTTACAGAGTATCTAAACAGGTGTTCTTGTGAGACTGCGCGTCGTCCGACAGGAGGCAAAGTCTGATATTGACATCAAGAAACGTGACAAGCTACTGGTTTTCCCGTCGAAGTATACTGATGTTCAAGTATCTATCACCGGCACATCCTGTAGGCACAATGCATGGAAGTTGAGCAGCAAAAAGTTTATGACGTCATTCCGCAAGGTTCTTGGTGAGATGTACACTGCGACGATGAAGCCATGCGACGTTTCAACGGTGCAAGCGTCACCTCAATTCATCTGGGCAGCAAGTTGAGTTTTTCCGTCTAAAATGAAAGTGGCGGTGCGCATTTCGATGGGCTATGAATTCACAGGCGCGATGGGGCCACCAACTTGCCGAATAGTCCGAGACTTGATGCGAGCAATTTTTCCCGCTGCTTCAGAGTGAAAGTGGAGCCAGAGATGTTTTGGGATGCATTTTTCATCCAACTGTATGTGCTTCAGTAAACCCACCCCTCCATTGATCAAGCTATCGCACACGTCAATGTTCAAGGAAATCATGTAGGGCTTCTCCAAAGAAAGTATATGCTTTGTTTAAGAATGTTTCTTTTAAGTCTATTGACAGCAAGCCAGTGATTAATGGTGTATGTAGTACTTAGCTCGCCGATACTGAGAAAGACAGTATGAGCGGCATGGCCTAGTTGGTTAATGCAACGAGGTTTCACTGCTTCGAATCCCCGGTGACTGCCTTTGGAAGTTCTTTCCGCCGATTTGTTTATTTTGTATATATATATATATATATATATATATATATATATATATATATATATATATATATATATATATATATATATATATATATATATATATATATATATATATATATATATATATATATATA